>CAUZLF010000309.1:0-55000 GCA_963580285.1 Lucinisca nassula | reverse complement strand
TTTTATCACCCTATTGTTGTTTGGTATAAAGTCCAATAATGTGTTCGGCTGGTGTCCGGAACTTTGTTTGATACGCATACCAAATAGGCTATTCACTGTATGATAAAAGTGAATATTGCCCATATTGTTGTTGGGTATAAAGTTCAACTGTGTGTTTTGGTAAGAGTCTGGAACTTTGTTTGATACATATACCAAATGAGCAAATGACTGTATGGTGAAGTAATTTCATGACCTTAATTCACAGGACATTGACGTTTCATCAGAGAACCTGTTCTAACTCTCCGAAGTGGCTTAAATCACATTCGGCTATAATAAGCAAGCTTATCATAGCAACAGTTGATTTAAGCAACTTTGACGACTCAGATGAGGTTTTCTGATGAAACGTCAATGTCCTGTGCCTTAATGCTGTTGAGTAGTAGGTGTTTGGTAGTGTCCATAATTCTGTTTGATACTGAGCCGAATTGGCAAATGACTATGTGAAATCATTTGGTGCCCATATTATTGTTGTGTAAAACAGGTCCTATTATGTGTTTGGTACGAGTCGGAAAATTTTGTTTGGTACATGTACCAAATGAGCAAATGGCTGAATGATGAAGTCAATTCATGACCATAATGCTATTGAGTGCAAAGCCCTATTATTTGGTTGGTAGATGTCCGGAAATTTGTTTGATACGCATACCAAATAGAAAATCGACTGTATGGAAAAGGTGAATTTCTGTCCAAAGAATTGCTGGGTACCAAGTCCTATTGTATATCAGACTGATGCATATATAGTTTATTCTAATTTATTTTAGTTTGATTGCGACGAAAGCTTTCAAGCTTATTGTATCGCTCTCGAACACTCATTCCAGATGTTTACACGCGTATGAGAGAGAGGCAGTGACTTTTTACACCATTGCTACCCATTTACACCTGGGTGGAGTGGGGCAGTGTCATAGTGTCTTGCCCAAGGACACACCTTGATAGCAGTGGCCGGATTCGAACGCACAACCTCTCGATTTTGAGTCGAACGCGCTAACCACTGCGCTATTGAGGCTGATGCATATATACTAGAAGGGCAAATGAGTGTATGACAAATTCATTCATGCCCATATTGCTGTTGGGTACAAAGGCCTATTTTGTGTCTATAGGTGTCCGTGACTTTGATACATATACCAAATTGGCAAATGACCGTATGATAAAGTCATTTATGTCCAAATTGCTGTTGAGTATAAAGTCCTACTATGTGTCTGGTATGGGTCTGTAATTTTGATTGATACATATATACCAAATAGGAAAATGACTGTATGGTGAAGTCATTTCATGGGTTTAATACTGTTAAGTACAAAGTCCTATTTTTTGTTTGGTATAGTTCGAACAATTTGACATGAGACTGACCTTTATACAAGGAATAAATTAGTCAATGTTAACGCTTAATACGTGGGTTTGCAAAAACTTCTCATGAATTTTCAGCAGCTCGTGAATGGCGACCATTTACCGACATCTCTACTAGTTGGCACATGACAAAACCTATTATAAGCCCGGGCGACCAGCAGAGACTCACATCAACCTTTGCACTCATCCAGAAAGACATCTTGCTTACGTTTCTTAACATAGTTCGTAAACTACAGAAAGTCCATGCGATTAACTAAGACTGATCAGAATGCACTAATGCGCAGGCTGTCAGTCTTCGCGCAGGCTGGTCATAGTCTTCGCTGGTCACTCAAAACCTTCTTGTTGCTTTTGTCCTGTGCTGGCTCATGTATCAAATAAAAATTTCGACCTCTTCAGAAAACTGGGAAGAAAAATTTATGTACTCAGTCTGGTATGAAATTGTGCTTATAGTGTTCATGAGTCTCATGTCATATTGTTCCAACTATGTGTCCGTAGTGTTGTTTGATACATATAGAGAATGTGACAATGTCTATGATTAATGATTTTAAGTCCTTATTATTGTCAAATGTAACATCCCGTGTTTGGTAGTTGCCTAAAACATTGATACATCATAGTGAATGTGGTATTGCTTGCAATGTAAAATTTTTATTCTCATGTCAATACTGGATACGCAGTCCTTTTATGTGTTAGTGTTTATAGATTTGTTTAATCCATAAAGAGAATCATCAAGGGTCATTTTGGAGGTGGCCATTGCCTTATCCCTTTAAACACTTTTCCTGGGCAGTATTTCAATTTTTAGCCTGTACTAAAAGCACTATTCCCGCCAACGCTGCCCTACTCCGAGTCAGCGATAAATGTTTTTTTTCGATGGAACAATGTGAGTTTCGAACACGTGGCCTCCAGTGGAACATGTATCAGAACTATAATTTGGTTAGTTTTTGTTGGGATAATTATGGGAACTAAGAAAGAAAAAACATAAAAGAATATGGTAATAAGAGACAGTAGGAGAGAGTAGCTAGCATTGGTATCCTGATACTTTTATCAGTGTGCTAAAATGAACAGAATTTTATGTTTAACAGTGAAATATAGGTCATACTCTTTTCAATGTGGATGACATGTCTCCATCAAAAAATCCTCAAGATATAAACCTTAGTCACAGTGACCTAGATATATTTTGGGGTCAATCCTCGAGTCACATGAAACCAATACCCCAGGTATATTTAGACATTAAAGTGTCTTTGGCATCTAAGGCAAAGTCACTAGACCATGAAATATAGGACAGTGACCTAGATATATTTTGCGGTCAATTGTCGGGTCACTGAAACCCAACAGCAAATTGTCCAAAGATATAAGGCAAAATCACTGGACCATGAATTATAGGTGACACAGACCTAGATATATTTAAAGGTCACAGGACGCATGGAACAAAAACCCAAGGCATGACAATTGTCCATCAAAAAGTCTTTTAGAAATAAGGTAAAATCCCTGGACCATGAAATATAGGTCACAGTGGCCTAGATATATATTGAGGTCCGTCATCGGGTCACATGGAACCAATATCCAAGGAATGACATTTCTTCATCAATACAAATCATAATCACGTTTTTTCTTACTATTCTAAGTCTTAAACCTTGACCCTTGTCAAGCGCCGGGGAGAGGATGACCTTGAGAATAAAACTTTGGACCTGTATCTGCCCTCATGTCTAATATAAAAGAAATCTATCATAGGGTCAACTTTAACCAGTGCGAGGTAGATGTACACGCGAACCATAGTGGCGACTACACTAGCCCTCCTTTTACTTCGTACATGGGAGCAAAAAATCAAAAGTAAAGCACCCACTTACTGTCTGTATTGGGGTTTAACGGGCCAATCAACACTATTTAGGTCATTTTTTAGTTTGTCAGTTTACCCATCAACATTTTGCCTTGGCAAACATATCCGTAAGCAGTTAAACAGTACAGTGCACATTCTTTTGCCAGAAACTGACAACCCTTCTTGAAACAGCGGGAGTGTATGACCAAAGAAAAGATTTCATGATCAACTCCACGAGAGAATGTTGCCGACCCCAGCAGGAATGGAACCAGAGTCCTCATGATCACCAGTCAGACGGGCATCCAACTGAGCTACCGAGGCCATTTTAATTTGATGTATTAAGACAGTTCTTCAGTTAAGTCCAGTCATCTATTCTGGAAACAGCTGCTGTCAACTAACAACTTCCCTTTTGAGATGCCGAAGGTGTTCCCAATATAGCATATGATTATATCAATTTCTGATTGCAATTTCCTCTTCATCACATATTTACACTTTAAAATGCCAGATTTCTGCCAAAGGCAAGTACAAACAAGAGGGCCACTGGGCTCTGGATCGCTCACTTGATAGATAGTGTAACCAGGGGGCCCAGCATGGGGGGGGCATTTTTAGCCACAGTCTATTAAAACAATCTTGGCGGTGGTCTCCAAGATGAAGCTTCACACCAAATATCAAAGAGCCAGTCTTGTGGTTCCTGAGAAGGTAATTTCTGTCTGAACGTTATATTTGAAATAATTGCAAAACAGTATTGTTTTTTAGATTGCGGTATAAACTAAATACATGATTAGTGTCTTAAATAATAAAATACAAGAGGCCCATGGCCCACAATGCTCACCAGAGCTCAGGCAGGTGCCATGTACTTTATATGATATGCTTTTAATGTATCGTTTATAAGGTCTTCCAAAGGTATATATGGTTTAGGGGTGGAATCTGAACGGTATCTGAGATATTGGGTCTTTTGTGAAGTTGAAGGTCGGGGCAAAGCCCCGGCCAATACTTGCAAACCCCTAAGTTGGTATCAATGAATGTGACTCATCCTCAGGATCAAGAATATGTATGGTTTAGGGATGGGATCTGAAAGGTTTCTCAGATATTGGAACTTTTACAAAATGGAGGGGGTGGGGCATGACCCCAGCACACCCAAGGTTGGTGTCATAAAATGTGTCATATCACAAGAAACAGGAATATTTATGGTTTAGGGGCGGGGAGCTGAATGATTTCTAAGATATTTTATTAAACCGCATGGGGGGGGAGGGGCATGGCCCAAGCACACCCTGGGGGACCCCTATTTGGCATAAAAGCATGTGGCTGAAAGAGGTTTACTGAAGGAACATTTGTATAAAACTTATGTCAAAATACCTTCAAAGGTTTAGTAGTAAATACCATTAATCTAGTTTCCCCATTGTATGTTTATTGAAACAGTATGTTGCCATAGCAACCAAACTAAAAAACAGAATTTCATAAAAAAAAAAAAACAAAAAAAAACACAAAACTTGTAAAGAAAAATATGGTGAATATTTCTATACAGCCACAGCCTCATAGAACATATGATTTCTGAGAAGTTAATTTTTTAAGATTTTTTTTTTTCATTTTGGTTTCCATGGCAAACAATAAAATGAGCAGTATGCCTAAAATCATATGACAGATAGCATGTTTGCTTAAAAAACATTTCTATGAAAGTTTTGTCAAAATATCTGGAAAGGCTTGGCATTTAATGCTGTTTTTCAATTTTCCCGTTTATAAGTCTATGGAAACTCTAAGTTGCCATAGCAACCAAACTAATGAACAGAATTTCATAAAAAAACACAAACTTTCCATCCCCCAACCCAAAGATGTTACAGATGAAATTTGGGCTCAATTGGCCCAGTGGCATCAGAGGAGATGTCGTTTGAAAATGTTAGCGCCAGACGCCGACGACGACAAGGACGATGGACAACTGCCTATCCTATAAGCTCCCCCGGAGCCTTCGGCTCTGGTGAGCTAATAATCGCCTCCCCACAACAATTTTATAGGGGCGAGCTTCGCCCCTATAAAATTGTCTAAGGCTCATGGATTATATTTTATTATTAAAGACACTAACCATGTATTTACTATATTACAGACCTGGGCCTTCTGGTTTCAGAGAAAAAAGATTGGTTATCCCTATATATATGTCTATGCAAACATGTGGGCACACACACACAAACACTGACGACAGACAAAAGGTGATCACAAAAGCTCACCTTGTCACCCAACAGGTGAGCTTAAAAGATAAATGGTTTTCATAAGCTTATGCAAAGTAATAAACAAGTCAGGAATGAGAAATCAAGTTTATTTTAATGTAACTCAGCAGAGTTTTATTTAAACAAATTTCTACAAACACTAGAGCTTGTGATTTTTTACAGTGAATGCCAGAAATCTTCCACCAGTTTGCCATTTCTATTTTTGGCTAAGCAGATTTGGATTTTCCCTTAAATCATACCAATGTTCAAAGGTTAGGAAAACATTGAGAAGCAGGCAAGTCCAAACTGTTTGGCATACTTCTGATTTAAGCCAGCATGTTGATTTTTCAGTATCAATATACTTCTGATATACTTTGTTCTTTTATGTCTGTAAAATACTGAATATTTCAAAAACAAATATCAGAACACTGGCAAACTAAATGGTGAAAACCAATCCTGAGAGAGTGCCAAAAGTAGTCAATAACAACAGCACCGCAAGCGGCGCCATGCTCGTCTGTTTGTTCATGTCACAAACAGGGACAAATCAGTCCACTAGCATGTAAGAGTTATGAAACTTTGTCAAAATGTAGCTCTGTTGATGGTACAGATTCAAGTTTCATGAGGCTGAGCCAAATACTTTGAAAATATGGCCAAGGTAAAAGTTTTTTGTAAAATGTTTGAAAAACAGGTCAAAGTTCAAAGGCCAAGAAGTCTGACATCAATTGAAATATTTGCCAAGATTCATATAAATGCTACGGCAAATACTTTTGCAAATATGACCAAGGTTAAAAGTTTTGGGTTATATTTTCAAGAATTAGGTCAAAGGTCAAGGTCAAAAATCTCGGTATCAATGGAAAGGTCTTGTTTTAAGAAACATTCATAAAGAGTTCGAAGGCTGTATTGTTTGAATAATGGTCATGGTTAAGGTTTTTGGTTAAATTTTTGGAAAATAAGTCTAAAGTTTAATGGTCAAGGTCACAGATCAAAAAGCATTGTATCACTGAATTGGCCTCGTCCAAAAGAACATCCATGCTAAGTTTGAAGGCTCTGTTGCTAATAATATTGAAATGAGGGACAAAAACTTTTTTGAAGAAGCGGAGAGAAAAGGGGAGATAATTCAGTCAAATTGCAAGATGGAGTTAAAAAAACTTAGACAGAATGTAGCAGTCATGATGGTAAGTATGTGTATGAAGATTTATGAAGGTAGGCCAAATACTTTTGGAAATGTGGTCAAGGTTAAGGTTTTTGGTTAATTTTTTTAAAAATAGGTCAAAGTTCAAAGGTCAAGGTCACAGATAAAACAAGAATATCGGTGAAACCGATGGATGCTCCCCGAACAAGAACCATCCCAGAAATGATCAATACACTGTAAAGTATCTAACACAATTCACATTTTCCGGTGACCAAAATCTCTTCGAAAGACATCTCGCAAAGTATGTCATTCCCTCTCTGTAATGTTTGGTCAGGTACAACGTTTTGAGATATTATCATACCCAACATTTGTGTGAAGCTGTATTAAAATCTATCAGCAAATGATGACGCGAGAGCGATGACAAAGTTTTTTCTAAAAAAAGCCACAGAAACCTTGACCTTGAGCAAAGGATCCTGAAAGTCAAAGTTGCTCAAGATATTATCATACCCAATATTTGTGTGAAATTATATTAAAATCCATCAATAAATGTAGTAACTAGAGCGATGACAAAGTCTTTTTTTAAAATAGCCACAGTGACCTTTACCTTGAGCCCAGGAGCCTGAAAGTAAAACTTGCTTGACATATTATTATACCCAACAATTGTGAGAAGTGATATTAAAATCCATCAGCAAATGATGATGCTAGTGCGATGACAAGGTTTTTTTCTAAAAATAGCCACAGTGACCTTGACCTTGAGCCCAGGACCCTGAAAGACAAACTTGCTAGAGATATTATCATACCAAACATTTGTAAGAAATTATATTAAAATCCATCAATAAATGTAGTCACTAGAGCGATGACATTTTTTTTTTTAAAAAATAACCACAGTGACCTTGACCTTGACTCCAGGATCCTGAAAGTTGAACTTGCTCAAGATATTATTATACCCAATATTTGTGTGAAGTTATATCAAAATCCATCAGCAAATGAGAATGTTAGAGGGATGAAAAGTTTTTTCCTACAATAGCTGCAGTGACCTTGACCTTGAGCCCAAGACTCTGGAAATTAAACATGCTTGAGATATTATCATACTCAACATTTTTGTGAAATTATATTAAAATCCATCAATAAATCTGGGTACTAGAGCGAAAATTAAGTTTTTCTAAAAATAGCCACAGTGACCTTGACCTTGAGCCCAGGACTCTGAAAGTCGAACATGCTCAAGATATTTTCATACCCAACATTTGTGTGAAGTTATATTAAAATCCATCAATAAATCTAGGCACTAGAGTGAAAATTAAGTTTTTCTAAAAATAGCCACAGTGACCTTGACCTTGAGCCCAGGACCCTGAAAGTCGAACACGCTCAAGATATTATCATACCCAAAATTTGTGTGAAGTTATATTGAAATCCATCAATAAATGTAGGCACTAGAGTGTTGACAAATTTTTTCCAAAAATAGCCAGTGACCTTACCCTACACCTTTAAACAAAGTACCATAACTCTGTGACAAATCATCTAACCAGAAAGCTCGGACAATATGCGCATCCTCTATTGCTGCTTAAAATTCCATTAAAGTTTCGTTGAATTTCTGCCAGTAGTTGCTGAGAATTCGCGTGGACACGAACAGTACCCTATATATTCATGCAGAATTCATTAAAGGGCAATAACTCTTGGAAAAATCATCGAACCAGAACACGCAGGTGATATGCGCATCCACCTTCCATACTTAATATTCCCATGAAGTTTCATTAAAATCCGACAAGTAGTTTCCGAGAATTCGCGTGGACAAGAGCGGGAGGGACGCACGGATGTACGGACGCACGGACGAAGCGGCGACTATATGCTCCCCCGAAAATTTTTCGGGGAGCATAAAAAAGTGTGGTATCACTGAAAAGGTCTTGTCCCAAGGAACATTCATGTGAAGTTTGACTGCTCTGTTGTAAATAGAATTGAAATGAGAGCAAAAATGTTTCAGAAAAAAATTAGAAAAGGGGAGATAATTCAGCCAAAATCAACAATATAGTTATGGCCCTTGGTCGGAATGTAGCTCTTGTGATGATGAGTAGGTGTATCAAGTTTCATGAGGCTAGGCCTAATATTTGTGAAGTTATAGCCAAGGTTAAGTTTTTCTGGAATGATGACGATGCCAACGCAAAAGCCGGAGTGATGACAATAGCTCGAAAGTTTTTCTTCAAAAAACAGATGAGCTAAAAATCTTTGAAAATCAGAATATCTATGCATACAATTTTAAACAGAAGTATGTATCAAATCTGAGGTGCGTTCAACAATGCGGGCGGCCGTGCTCGCCTGTTTCATATACTGGTTCCCTCACCCTATAGCTCAATAGCTTTCGCATATAGGGATCGGTAATATGCGAAAGCTATTGAGCTATAGGGTGAGGGAACCAGTAAACAAAACAGGCGACCGCTCGGCGGGCACCCGCATTGTTGAATGCATCTCTGGTGTAAGGTTTAGAAGTCAAGGTGTTAGAAACTTTGAAGTACATTTATTTTTTTCTCCAATTTTTACTATTAGATCTACATCCTAATACTTATTTCTTTCATTTTCAATTTATCAATAATGTTAAAGGGCACTTAAAAAAAGACCAGGGAGCACCAAAATCACAAGATGCAGTCCATTCTCGACACAAAGAGGAAGTGGAACGTTCACAAAAAAAAGTAGAAAAATTACCAGTGTTTATGAAACGCAGCAATCAGTTCTCTCTTCCCCACACGAGGTCAAAGGCTCTGCCACAAAATCTAAACCAACTAAAAATGTGTCACCACGACACAGATGCTCCCACACGGGGGCCCACATAGAAAAACAACATGTTGATGTCCATGACCTTGACCTTGGTGTTTTGGGCAGGTTTGCTGGTATGACTGAATGACTCTTTGGACCTATAACAATTACTATTCCAAATATGAAGTGATTCCATAGTATGGTTTGAAAAATATGATGCATAAAACACTAAAAGCATAAAGTTTTAATCTGTGACCTTGACCTTGAGGTCAAGTGTGGGTGTACATTTAAATGAAACTTAAGATCTGTAACTATCATTATACCAAATATGAAGCCAATCCATGATATAGTTTGGAAAGTATGAGCTCTTTAAAAAGTTAAAATCAAATAATATGTCTGTGACCTTAATCTTTAGGTCAGCACATGGGTGGGGAACTGCTGAATGTCACTAAGGTCTGGTATCTATCATAATACAATATATAAACCCAATGCATCATATTATTTGGAAACTATCAACTCTTAAATATCTAACTAAAATTCTAAGTCAGTGTCCTTGACCTTGAAGTTATAGGCCTGGGTGGAGGTATTGCCAAATTAAATTATTGGTTTGTTTGTTTGATTTGAGGTTTAACGTCCCCGTCAACACTATTTAGGTCATTTTGGAGACGTTGCTTCCAATTTCGTGGGACTTTTACCCGACATTGAGATGAAACGACGTTTCAATCCCTGCCGCCCAATAAAACCAATAGGATTTATATGCATGGACGGGCCAACTCGCAGCAGTTTTCCTGGGCAAGCTTAGACCTTCTAAGCAGATTACCAGTACTAATGTGCGGTCGGTATCAACTCTGCGTTGAAGCTTCGTGCCCCTATGGGTGGGGGCGTCCAAATTGAATTAAGTTTAGGACCTGTATCTATCATGACAGCAAACAAAAAACAAATAATTTATACAATTTGAAAAATTCGAGGTCTTAAGTCTTTAACATTAAAAATTAAGTCTTTGACCTTGAAGTCATGGCCGGGGGCATAGGTGAATCAGACTTTGGATCATTATCTCTTATGATACCAAATATGAACCAAAGTCCTCATACAAGTTAAGTTTCTATATGTTACCTATACCTTAACCCAAGTCTTTAACATTAAAAATTTAAGTACGTGACCTTGACCTTGAGGTCATTGGCATGGAGGGGCATTGTTGAATCAAACTTCTGAACTATATCTAGTATAATACCAAATATGAATAAAGTCATCATAAAAGTTCAGTTTCTACCTGATACAAATACCTTAACCGGAGACTTCAACATACAAAATTTCTAACTCTGTGACATTGACCTTGAGGTCATTGGCATATGAGGGGGCATCGCCAAATAAAACTTTAGACCTCATACCAAATATGAACAGATTGCATCAAATTGTTTCGAAATATGACTTCTAGAAGTTCAGCCTCTACCTGTTACAAAAAGGATCACCTAGTATGTACATACACATACAGTCAGATGTACATACATACACACACACATATGGAAAACCAAAACTGAAACCTTAATTTATTGTTTCTCACTGACCCATTATCCTTTAATTAAATATCTTCACAATCTTTGACAAATTCACTGAACCATTTTATAATATAAAACTGTAATCTACATTACTTTGTGGTCACAGGCTGTGTAGCACAATTACTCATCTGAAAGTGTAATTTTCATCCAATGAGAAACCTTGAAGATAAAAGGCAAATAAACTGGACAGTGAGATATAGGCCACAGTAGACATTTATTTTGAAGTTAAAGCTATGATATACTAGCACATTATCCAGATGATGTTCAATATATGAACAGCTGCGCATAAACAGGGCTAACTGGATAGTCAGTAATGTCCAGTGTGCATGCAGGCCCATTTAACAAGACTAGAAGTTTGATTCTCTGTCTGTAGGTTCCTCCTGTCCTGCAGGTTAGGTCAGCGAAAAGCATTGTTTCTGGCAAGACTGCACAGATGCGCATGATTGTCTGAATCTTTGCTTTTCACATGTGTTATCATGAATAACACATGGTGTTAGAAGCCAGATTGTGAAATATTAATTCACGATGGCAAAGCTCAAGTGAGTTAATATTTGCATCTGCATGACAAAACCATGTGTTATCCACAATATCACAAAGTACACAGCAAATTATTTTGATTCTAACATGATAGGGAACAGTAAAAATAACATTGTCAGATGGCGACAGAAGTGAACAATGTCACAACATAGAAATTTTGCATATGCCAAGTAAGTAACGTGAATAACTGAATGTGATGACATTTACATAAGGTTCAACAATAAACAAGAGGGCCATGATGGCCTGATCCAAAACTGCAAGATAGTAGTTTATATGTTAAGGTAATTCTATTTAAATCCATCAGTAAGTGTAGGAGCTAGTGTGAAGTTCTTTTTGCTAAAAATAGCAACAAGAACCTTAAACTTGATCCCAACACCCTGAAAGTTTGATTACTTGAGATATTACTATACTGAACATTTGTGTGAAGTTAGATTAAAATTCATACATAAATGAAGGCACTAAAGCTATAATAAATTTTTTTATACAAAACTAGTGTTCACAAGGTTTTTCTATGTTTTAGCCTACTGATGTTTACATATAAATCAATTCACAACTATCCTCTCAGGGGACCAGATGTCAGTCCCTCTGTCTGTCTAGCCTAGCGGCCTATGTTCAAACAGCTTCCTCGGGACCCGGCAAATGTTGATGCATGAGAAACCATGGTTGATCCCTTTAACCTTTAACCTGCTGAATATTAAATTAAGCCACATCCATTTCTGATTTTGAACCAACCAGATAACTTGATGCAGTTTATTTCTACATATTCATAAACTGAATGTCAGTGTAGATCCTGATCAGATAGCTTCTTCAGAAGCCATCTGATCTGGATCTACACTGTTTGCAAAGATAGGGCTTTTCGCCTACAGCAGGCTAAAGGTTAGACATGCATGACATCAAAACAAATTTTCTAACACACTGCATCCATATATGCAATGGAAAAGAACTGTGTTCTATTCTGCAACAAAACACAGCTAGGTAGTGTGACAAATGATGTCATTAAAAGCTACAAATTTATGAAGTCACTTAATGTTAGACGGTGTAACGTCACTTTCTCACACCAAAACCATTAGAAAAAGAACATAAAAGCACATGTTTCAGTCTAAATTTGGCAGGACTTCTTCTATCACTTTAGCAAGGAGTTGAAGAAAGCTATGCTCTAGTGATTTGATCTACTTTCAATTGACCTCCAAACTGTGATTTATTATCAACAATTCACAGCTAGAGCTGAGCTATTTCTTAATTAGAACAGCTATGCATAAAAAATGCGATGCCAGCACACCTATTTGGTCTGCTCAGTCTGTAGCGGGCTCTATCTTGTGATACGGACCATGTCCCTAAAACATGATAGTGCCAGCTAGGCTTCTGTCAGGGACTTGCCTGTGACTGGAATCTGGCAAATAAACTCAAGCATTACATCTATGATATGCACTATAGTATGTTAGTGCACTTTTGGATACAATATGTACCAGTGCTTGTTGCACCTCAAGTGGCCAATAATTACTTAATTCTCCTATATTGACAACACACTTTCCTCTTAATATTAGTGATTTTTAAAGAGGTTGTAGCGGATTCATTTAAAAAAAAAAAAAAAAAAAAACATTTAAAAAGTATCATTCAACTTGTTAAGCTTCCATGAATCTCTAATGGCAGAACAAAATAAAAATTCTATTTGAACAGAATCATATACTTTCAAACTCTATTAGTTATATTCAATAGACCAGAATAAAAATATCAATGGTTTTAAAAAAATCATTGCTTCAAACACGTGAACCTCTTATAACAGACTTTGGATATAACAAGCATTGGCGCTTGGAACAAAGTGGCCATTAAAGGTGGATTATTGAGCTACCGGGTCTCAAACTTTTTTTTCTGTTCTTTATCCTCAATTCTAACATGACGTTAACGTTTTTCCCATTGAACCCAGTGGAAACGTCAGCATTTGCAAATATGCGATAATTCACGTCGTCAACGTGGTGCGTGCAATTTGGCGTCATCGTGACGTTACATGTAAACATTTCCTTCTGTCGACATCCGCTGCAAAATAGTTCCCAAGATAACGCTTTGTTACTACTGTATTTCAGTTTAGCATCATGTTAGAATCGAAATAATTTCCACGCACCCGGTGTGTTATCGTGATTAACACACGGTGTTGTCGGGCAGATGCGAATATTAATTCACTCCGGCTTCGCCGTCGTGAATTAATATTTCGCAATCTGCCCTCCAACACCGTGTGTTAATCACGATAACACACGGTACGTGGAGATTATTTCTTAATTCATACTCCTTTGTCATGTGTACACTTCTGGAGCCATTTTACAGCTTCAGAAATTTGTATAAATGGTCTTTTTCATTCGTTTTTACCCTTTGCTCTGAAAATGTCTTCAGAATTTCTGTTCTAAAAACAAATCTGTCATTTAACACACACATGGCAACAGTATCGTCTCTGAGCGGCGTTACCTATGGCATGGTATTCAGCGTTTTTTTTTTTTCCAATTCAGGCATGGCCTAAGCAAACAAGGCCAAAACTGAATGTCGCATAGCGTCATATATGGGGATTCAATTTTTGTCACAAGCTAAAAATCTAATCTTACTAGTGTTGAAATCTAGTTAGGTAATTCCTCTCAAACCCATTTACCTGTCATCATAATTGTTCGCAGTTTTGCTTAAAATGCATTTTTGCATAAAATGCATTCATTTGTATTGTCTTATAGAAAAATTTGGGCTATATGTATTTTATTTTTGGAAGCATATTTTACCAATAGCTCAATAAGGCACCTTTAAAGACTTGTTTCCTATTTGTACAACATATTTCTCAATAAACTTGACAAAGCCCCCACACTACTTTATTTTTTGCCTTATCATTCTAAATGCCTTCTTTTTTATTGTTTCCCAGTGTCTTTTGCACAAAACCCCATTATTGGTATTGCTTGCAGCAATAGCGGCCTCACATTCCTCCTTTCCCGGTGTTAATTTTGACCTAAAGTTATCCTTTAAGTATGTTCTTATTTCTTTTTCTTCTTGTGGGGTCCACCTTAATCTTACAACTTTCTTTTCAGGTTTTTTCCTGTTTTCATCATCTATGTCATCACAGTCGTCAAAATCAAATTCATCCACTCCTTCATCTGAAATAGATTTAAGGTATTTTGCATAAATTGTACTGCTGTTTTATCAAAGGTGTAGGTGCAGTGACTGTATGGTAAAATATATATAGTTATAATTAATGCCCATGAAGATGTTGGGGTACAAAATAGAAGTAAAGCAATGATCAGGAATCAATACAATTAACTTACATCTCACTCCAAAGGGAAACAAGCACAAACACGAAGCGGCCAGACCATAATAGAAACATTAACAGAGGAAAGCCAAATGGACAGTTACTTCCCCAATAAATGGCCACAGGGCTATCCAAAAAAATACACAAGTGATACACACAATCAGTGACAAACAAAATCATAAATGAACTGCCACGGAAAACCGCCTTGGAACTGTCAGTGAAAAGAATTCCACTGGGGGGGGGGGGGGGGGAGTGGGGGGTCTTGGGGAGGGGGGTTGGGGAGGGGGACGATAGGTGTCCATAACTTTGATACATATGTCAAATAGGCAAATGACTGTATAGTTAAAGTCATTTTAAGTCCATATTGCTGTTGGGTACAAAGTCCTATTATGCGTTAGGTAGATGTCCATAACTTTGTTTGATACATCTACCAAATAGGCAATTGACTGTATAGTTAGAGTCATTTTATGTCCATATTGCTGTTTGGTACAAAGTCCTATTATGCGTTAGGTAGGTGTCTATAACTTTGATACATCTACCAAATAGGCAAATGACTATAGTTCGAATCATTTTAAGTCCATATTGCTGTTGGGTACAAAGTCTTATTATGCATTAGGTAGGTGTCCATAACTTTGATACATATACCAAATAGGCAAATGACTGTATAGTTAGAGTCATTTTATGTCCATATTGCTGTTGGGTACAAAGTCCTATTATGTGTTAGGTAGGTTCCATAACTTTGTTTGATACATATACCAAATAGGCAAATGACTGTATAGGTAAAGTCATTTTATGTCCATATCTGTTGGGTACAAAGTCCTATTATGTGTTAGGTAGGTGTCCATAACTTTGTTTGATACATATACCAAATAGGCAAATGACTGTATAGGTAAAGTCATTTTATGTCCATATCTGTTGGGTACAAAGTCCTATTATGTGTAAGGTAGGTGTCCATAACTTTGTTTGATACATATACCAAATAGGCAAATGACTGTATAGGTAAAGTCATTTTATGTCCATATCTGTTGGGTACAAAGTCCTATTATGTGTCATGTAGCTGTCCATAACTTTGTTTGATACATATACCAAATAAGCAAATGACTATATAGTTAGAGTCATTTTATGTCCATATTGCTGTTGGGTACAAAGTCCTATTATGTGTTAGGTAGGTTCCATAACTTTGTTTGATACATATACCAAATAGGCAAATGACTGTATAGGTAAAGTCATTTTATGTCCATATCTGTTGGGTACAAAGTCCTATTATGTGTTAGGTAGGTGTCCATAACTTTGTTTGATACATATACCAAATAGGCAAATGACTGTATAGGTAAAGTCATTTTATGTCCATATCTGTTGGGTACAAAGTCCTATTATGTGTAAGGTAGGTGTCCATAACTTTGTTTGATACATATACCAAATAGGCAAATGACTGTATAGGTAAAGTCATTTTATGTCCATATCTGTTGGGTACAAAGTCCTATTATGTGTCATGTAGCTGTCCATAACTTTGTTTGATACATATACCAAATAAGCAAATGACTATATAGTTAGAGTCATTTTATGTCCATATTGCTGTTGGGTACAAAGTCCTATTATGTGTTAGGTAGGTTCCATAACTTTGTTTGATACATATACCAAATAGGCAAATGACTGTATAGGTAAAGTCATTTTATGTCCATATCTGTTGGGTACAAAGTCCTATTATGTGTTAGGTAGGTGTCCATAACTTTGTTTGATACATATACCAAATAGGCAAATGAGTGTATAGGTAAAGTCATTTTATGTCCATATCTGTTGGGTACAAAGTCCTATTATGTGTAAGGTAGGTGTCCATAACTTTGTTTGATACATATACCAAATAGGCAAATGACTGTATAGGTAAAGTCATTTTATGTCCATATCTGTTGGGTACAAAGTCCTATTATGTGTCATGTAGCTGTCCATAACTTTGTTTGATACATATACCAAATAAGCAAATGACTATATAGTTAGTCATTTTATGTCCATATTGCTGTTGGGTACAAAGTCCTATTATATGTCAGGTAGGTGTCCATAACTTTGTTTGATACATATATCAAATAGGCAAATGACTGTATAGTTAGAGTCATTTAATGTCCATATCTGTTGGGTACAACATCCTATTATGTGTCATGTAGGTGTCCATAACTTTTGTTTGACACATATACCTAATAGGCAAATGACTGCAAAGTTAAGTCATTTTATGTCCATATTGCTGTTGGGTACAAAGTCCTATTATGTGTAAGGAAGGTGTCCATAACTCTGTTTGATTCATATACCAAATAGGCAAATGACTGTATAGTTAGAGTCATTATATGTCCATTTTGCTGTTGGGTACAAAGTCCTATTATGTGTTAGGTAGGTGTCCATATCTTTGTTTGATACATATACCAAATATACCAAATAGGCAAATGACTGCAAAATTAAAGTCATTTTAAGTCCATATTGTTGTTGGGTACAAAGTCCTATTATGTGTTAGGTAGGTGTCCAGGCAGGTGGCCATGAACTTCCGCGAATGCCAAGCTACCCTCCTTAGAACCACCTGATCTTCCCATGCAGAACTTGGCATCTCACATGTTACCCGAGCCAGGCTCGAACCTACAAATAGGCAGTTGACAGTATGATTAAAGTCATTTAAAGTCCATATTGCTGATTCATATATGGATTTGAACTGATTAATTCACAGCTGTTTATAGTGTGTGGCGCTGCTTTTTACGTAATAACAGTCAATGAACTCACCAAGGTCCATGTCTGGCGTATAAACTGGGTCATCAATTGCTTCTTCCAGTGCAATAGGGCAAGGTGTATCAGTCTCGTCTGTTGCTTCTATACAATAAAAAATAAAATGAAATATGCTTCTTTTAATATGATATCAAACAACAAGTCCTAACAAGACCTGTCACTGGACAGGATAGCTTACCGGAAATTGTGAATTTACTTTCTCGTGCAAAGTTTAACTTTCAATTTCAAACAGTGGAACTAAATAAAACGAAAGGCCCATGGGCCACTACGCTCACCAGAGGTCTAAAGGCCACTGGCTAATGCATATCAAACCAGAGGTCCTAAGGCCATTGGCTAGTACATAACAAACCAGAGGTCCTAAGGCCATTGGCTAATACATATCAAACCAGACATCTAAAGGCCGTTGGCTAATACATAACAAACCAGAGGTCCTAAGGCCATTGGCTTGGTCATGTGACCTGGACCCTGCGAGCAAACTTTTGTTCCCCCATCCGATGGATGCTCCACATGAAATTTGACTTCATTTGGCACAGCAGTTTTGGAAGAGAAATCATTTGAAAATGTTGACGCGGACGGCTGATCAATGCCTACACTATAAGCTCCCCCAATGCCTTCGGCTCTGGTGAGCTAAAAATATGCTGTTTTCACTTTTTCCCATACAAAGTCTATGTGATCAAATATGACCTTGGAGTAAAATGGGTCAAGGTCACCCGAGGGTCATTTTAGCAAACTGTTATAAGCCGGAGTCCCCAATGCTACATACCAAATTTCATCACAATCGACCCTCTGGTTCCAGAGAAGAAGACTTTTAGGGGTTTTTACCTTATATGGGCATAGCGGCCATCTTGGTCATGTGACCAAACTCAAATTAATTAATTTGCATTTCCTTCCATACAAAATTTGGTTGCAAATGGCTTAGTGGTTTCAGTGAAAAATAATTTTTTTAATTTTCATATCTGTATGACCTTGGGCCAAGGTCAGGGAATAACCTTGACCTTTAAAACTAATGTAGTTTCATTAGCACATTTTGCCCACTGCATCTACTTAATTTCAGGTCACAGGCTGCAATAGTATAAAAAAAAATATGCTGTTTTGACTTTTTCCCATACAAAAGTCTATGTGACCAAATTTGACCTTGGCGTAAACTGGGTAAAGGTCATCCAAGGGTCACCATTTTAGCGAACTATGATGGGCCCGAGTCCCCTATGCTACATACCAAGTTTCATCACAATCTGCCCACTGGTTCAGTAGAAGAAGATTTTTGAAGGGTGTTTACCTTATATGGGCATGGAAGCCAGCTTGGTCATGTGACCTAGACCCTACGAGCAAACTTTTGTTCCCCTATCCCATGGATGCTCCACATGAAATTTGACTTCAATCGGCCCAGCAGTTTTGGAGGAGAAGACATTTGTAAATGTTGACGCGGACACGGACGACGGACAGGGAACACTGCCTATACTATAAGCTCCCCCGGAGCCTTCGGCTCTGGTGAGCTAAAAAGGTGGGATTCATGAAGAAGGTCATAAGAGCTGATAGTGCTTTGGACCAGTATCTATTGTCATACCAAGTATGAACTAAAGCCATCCAAAGGTAGGACATTAAAATTTTTTTTTTTTTTTTTTTTTTTTTTTTTGGAATCTGTAAACTTTATTCTCTTTTCTGCCTGTTACAATCACCTCCTTAGGTCCAGGACACATCTAAGAAGGTTCTCCAGTAGATTCATTCCACATACCCCAACTACACTTCTTTCAATAATGTATACTACCCATTCATTTTCTACTGCCCTGACAGTCTGGAGCCTGCCAACATGCATAAATACAATATTTTCATAAAGTTAGCCAATGAAATTGTTTATGTGGTAGTACACCTTTCAAGCACGGCACATGTAATTTTTTGTAAATTCAACACACGTTTTGTCCTTATATAAGTTCCTACCATAATTGTAGGCCTGCATCATAGTGCAGTAGGGTTCACCTTGCAGTCCTGTGAGTGACCAATGGCACAACATAGCATTAACCCTTCTCTTGCTGAATATTCATTTAAGCCACACCCATTTATGTCTATCAACCAATCAAATTACTTGATGTCATTTTTTGCTACAAATTCATAAACTGAAAGCCAAACAGTGTAGATCCTGATCAGATGGCTTCTTCAGAAGCCATCTGATCTGGATCTACACTGTTTGCAGAAGCCATCTGATCTGGATCTACACTGTTTGCAAAGATAGGGGTTGTCGTGAACAGCAAGATAAGGGTTAACATTTTGACAAATACATATTACATAAAGTGTATATTTTACAGACTCCAATTTAAAAACCTGCCTGGCAGTCCCTTCAACTGAAATCCATTGACTGGGGGTTATTACAATGATGTATATGATATATATATAATGTGTGTAGTATTTATAAAATGCTGTTTATTAATTTTGTGTATGGGCTCCATTCTTTATTAAATCTTTCATCTTCTTTGTTAGAAAATGCTATCTCCTTGTGAACTTTATACATTACTTTTAGTTTTTTCTTGAACACATTGACATACAACTTTTGATTTTGACATCTAGCTAGATAGATATAATACTTTGCATATAGTAAAATAAAATTCATGATATTATCTAGTTTTTGTTCCCTTTGCAAGCCAAAGATGAAGTGTTTTTCAGTAATAAAGCATTGTATGTTGAATGCATTCAGCCACTGAATTATTTCCATAATAAAGTGTTGAGTTTTGGGACATTTCCACAGTAGATGTACAATGGTTTCATGCTCTGATTGGCAAAGGGTACAGAGCGTGTCCTCTCTAAGTTTCATTTTGTTTAGTAGTTTGTTTGTTACTAATATATTGTGATTGATGCTGATTTGATACCACAGCAAAGCTGGATACTTTGTAATTTTAAATGGGAATGTATATATATTTTTCCAATCTTCGGGTATAAATTTGTAGATCTTATTCCAAGTTGCCTGTCCTGTGGGTATACTATTATTTTGGTTCAGTAGATTATACATTTCCTTACTTCCTTTGTGTTGCTGTAGCAGGACAGAAATATGAGAAGGGATGTAAGGTGATGACTCTTTTTGAGTAATTTGAACTTCAGTATGTTTGAGATATTTTTTTATCGCTCTAATACAACCATTATATTCCAGAAAATTTGTTCTTATACCTGTTTTCTGTGTGAAGATGTGCTCACTGAAAAAGAATCCATTGTCATCGACAAGGTCATTGATGTATCTGACACCTCTCTTAAACCAATGATTGTGAAATATATATTTTCCATCAACTTTTATATTTTGGTTGTAATGTATTGGGCTTTTTAATATTGTTTCACCAGTTG
Source organism: Lucinisca nassula (assembly GCA_963580285.1). Classification (NCBI taxonomy): domain Eukaryota; kingdom Metazoa; phylum Mollusca; class Bivalvia; order Lucinida; family Lucinidae; genus Lucinisca; species Lucinisca nassula. The sequence goes on along the minus strand of CAUZLF010000309.1, from coordinate 34,284 downwards.
GCACAATTTTTTTATTTATCTTTATTACTGCTTCTAAAACATCTTTCCAAAACTGGTTTTCTAGTGTTCCTATTAATTTTTCTAAAAACATAGTATTACACCCCGTAAGTTTATCAATGTCTACATGTGATTTTATAATTGTCTGCCATTTACTATCTGTGATTAATAATCTTCTAATCCAAGTGGATTTCAGAGCTTCAATGAAAGCCTTAAGATTGATCATTTTTAATCCACCATCACAATATTCTTTAAGTACTGTAGATTCTTTGATTTTGCTTGTTTTATTATTCCACAAGAAGTTATACATAATCTTATTAATTAGCTCAATTATGTTTTCGCTAGGGTTCGGCAACATTATGAATAAGTGGTTGAAGGCAGAGATCATAAATGTTTTGATAACTGTTATTTTACCTAATGGTGTCAGTGATCGTCTTTGCCATTGTTTTGCTACGTTTTTAAGTTGCTGTATTTTTGTGTTGTAGTTTGCTGCTTCCATCTTTTCCAAATCTACATTAAAAATAATACCCAATATTTTAAATTTCTTACATCCCCATGTCAATTTCCATTTAGTTTTTATTGCTTCTATGCTATATTTTTTGGAGCCTAACCAAACAACTTGAGTCTTCTCAAAATTTATTCTTAGGCCTGATATGTTTGCGAATCTCTCTAATTCATTTAGGACATTTTCAAGTGAACTGTGTGAGCCATCTAGAAATATAGATGTGTCATCTGCGAATTGTGAAATCTTAAACTCTGTGTCATTTATATAAATACCTTTAATTTTTTTATTTTGCCTAATAACTGAAGACAGAAATTCTGCACATATAATGAACAGGTAAGGAGACAGTGGGTCCCCTTGCCGGCAGCCACGCCCAATACTGAAAAAGGAAGATAAATAACCACACTGAATGACTGCAGATGTTATGTTCTTATATAATGTTTGCACCCAATGTATCAAGGACTGGCCAAAATTAAGGAACTTTAGTGCTTTCTCAATAAATGACCATGACAGGGAATCAAAAGCTTTCTCAAAATCTATTAGCAGTAAGAGTCCTGGAATATTATTATGTTCTGTGTAAGCCATTATATCATATATCAGTCGTGTATTTTCGCCAATGTACCTTCCTTTAATAAAGCCAGTTTGGTCTTTATCTATCACTTTGTCAATAACTTCTTTGATTCTATTAGCTATTGCTCCTGATGCTATTTTATATATAGTATCTAATAATGTTAACGGCCTCCAATTTTTTAGAAACTGTTTAGGTTTGTTTTCTTTTGGAATGCATGTTATAATACCCTGGCGTTGGCATATTGACAGTTCTCCATTTTCATATCCTAGATTTAGTGACCTCAGTACAAATTGCCCAATTTGTCTCCAAAATACTTTGAAAAATTCTGCTGAAAAGCCACTTATCCCTGGGCTTTTATTTTGCTTCATATTATTCAGTGATTCTGATATCTCCTTAAATGTTAAGGGGCCATCTAATCTTACAGATTCTTGGTCTGAAAGTTTAACCATATTTGTATCTTTCATATATTGTTCTATACTTATATGTTCTAATATATCATCCTTGTTTTCATATAAGCTTTTATAAAAATATTCTGTTTCCTTAAGTATTTCTGCTTGCTCTGTTATAACTGACCCATCCTCTTTTTCAATTTTTCCTATTATCTTAGACACATAATTATGTTTTTCTAATCCGCAGAAATATTTTGTCGGTTTTTCGCCCTGATCAATATACTGGGCTTTTGATCTAATCATATATCCCTTAAGCTTATCATTTCGTATGTCATAAAGTTCAGTTTTGAGATTTTCAAGAAGTTCCATGTCCTGTGAACTATTTTCGAGCAATTTGATCTTTTCTATTAATTCTTTTTCGCGTTTATTTTTCTGTTTTGTTTTATAACTAGAGAAGGATATGGATTCTCCCCTTATTTCTAATAATAATGTGTCTAAAAATAGCTGGTCATTTATAGTAAACTGTAACTCATCATTAGGAACTCTATGTAATTCATCTAAGTTATAAACAGGAAGGGCATATTGTTGCTTTATTTGAAATATTTTCTTGTTTATGCATTCTAAGTAGGCTGGGTCACTTAGTAAGGAATTATTGTGCTTCCAGTATGATCTTCCTTGACTAAAGTTTGTCAAATTAAGCTCTAGGATTATAATGGAATGATCAGATCTGTAACTGGACTCTATGGTGGACTTTTTAACATACTGCATCAGGGTTTCTGTAATTAAAAAGAAGTCTAGCCGTGCTTGTTTACAGGGGCTTTTTTTCCTCCATGAAAATTTTTTTTGCAAAGGATGAGTTTCCCTAAAGGGATCAAGAAGATACTTTGCATCAATCATTTCCAGCACCTTGTCCCGAGCCTTGGAATTATTAACCGTTTTGTAGTTATAATAGTCTAGCTCCGGGTCAAGGACACAGTTATAATCTCCACATAGAATTACCTCCTTATTACCTATGTCATCAATTAGGTTTGAAATGTTATCAAAAAAGTCTGGACTGTCTACATTTGGTCCATATAAGTTAACTAGAGTTAACCTTTGATTAAAAACAGTCATATCTACTACTATATAGTTTCCATTTTCATCCAATATATTTTTGTGTATTTTACAGTCTACGTCTTTTCCAAAGAATATTGCTACCCCTCTTGCATTTGATCTGTAGTTACTAAATATACAGTTACTATTACCCCATTGTTCTATGATATTAGTTTCATTTTCTGCAACAAAATGTGTATCTTGTAAGCAATAAATATGGCTTCTTGTGTCCTTCAAATAATCAAATACATCTATTCGTTTCTGTAAACCTTGTAGGCCTTGAGTGTTATATGATAGTACTCGCAGTTCAACCATTGTTAGTATGCTGGTATGTCTGTTGTGTTTTGCAATAAACATAAGATGTAAGGGCTGCCAGGCTGGTTTTTATAACAAGTAACAAAGGAAAAGAAGAGTAAAGAAACATAAAAACTAACAGAGGTGATACAATCTTGCATTTGTGCTAAATCTTAATTTCAATATTTTTCTATGGTCAAAAAGAAAAGAAAAAGACACAGCTGAGGCTTCTAGAGGGTGGATTAAGTAAATTTTAAACAAATTTGACCTAGTGACCTAGTTTTTGATCTAATATGGTTCATATTCGAACTTGATTGAAGTATCATCAAGTCAAGAGAACTACTTTGGTTTCATGAGGATTGGGGGAAACATGAGCCTTTAGGGTGTGAACAAGGATATAAAAAAACTTTGCTCTGGCGACCTGGGCCCAGTTGTTCAAAGCTGTCTACATCCTTAGTTAACGTATCATTAAAACTTTGATCATTTATTATGGAAAAACATGCTTATATTCTTGCTGAAAAAAAAAAAAAAAAAAAAAACGTGAGCAGCTTTTGCAGATGCAACGGCTGCTCACATTTTTTTTCAGCACAAATACCAAATTACACAATAAACTTGTTAGAGCAGTTAACATGACCACTAACAAGCTCATTAAGCCCACGATGCCTTGAACAACTTGCCCCTGGATTTTTGTTCAAAATGCCCCATATTCAAAGTCGATCAAGATATCATCAATCCCTATATTCTGGTAAAGCTTCATGGACTGTGTCCACTGTAATGTTGTACAAGTGTCTAAGGAAATCTGACTTAGTATCTGTGTCGTAAATCTGACCTGACCTATATTCAATATCAATCGAGAAAATACCCAAGGAGACATCCTGATCAGGTCCCACAATGACTCAAGCAAAACTGATGCCTCTACATGGCAAACAAGTTTTAAAGAAATTTGCCCTAGTGACCCAGTTTTTTAATCTAAAATGACACATATTCCAAATCGTTCGGGATATCATCAAGACATTGTCAGTCATATAATATGCATTTTGAAGATTAAAGCAAATGCTTTAGCTTTCTCCAACTGCATGAACCATAGACCCCGGGAACCCAATAGTCTCAATTATAGGCCTGCACATATTATAGGTTTCTATGTTGTGTACATGTTAAAAAGTGACATTGTTTTTCTAATAGACAGGTCCTCTGCACAGGTCTTGCTGAAACGAAATACAAGGCCTGGGCTAGGACTGTCGAACTGACTTTTATGTTTCTCTTAGCTAGTCTTACCACAGCTAAAATAGCAAGACCAGCCAAGATCAAGGATCTGATGACAATTCGCAAACAGTGCAGTCCCAAACAAGACATCCCAGTATTATGGGGTATCTCATATGGGACGACAATGTCCCGAATGTAAATATTGCTGTCAATGACAAGCACTACATCCAGCATAGACAAGTGTGAATAGATGGTTCTGTGATAGTGTAGTTACTTGTTAATTTAATGTTAACACATTTAACCCTTGTCCTGCTGAATATTTTAATCTGCCATACCCACCGCCGATTATCAACCAATCAGTTTACTTGACTCATATTATTGCAAAAAATTCACAATCCGAATGACAATGTAGATCCCGATCAGGTGACTTCTAAAGAAGCCATCTGATCTGGATGTACATTGTTTCAAAGATAGGGCTCTACATGGTTTCAAAGATAAGGCCTATTCAGACTCAGCATGGCAAGGGCCGATACAAAATAAGAGCTACATGTACCTGTATATTCCCAGTAAAACTGGATATGTCTATAAAGTTGCATATATAATATGTTCCCAATATGACCGGATAGGTCGGGATCACAATGTTACTAATATGACAGAATAAGTCCACAATTCCCCTAATATGATCATCACTTTCTGTGGAATAAAGTCTAATGTAAAGTTACAAACTGACAGCAATCTGGCAAACAGTGTTGACCCAGATGAGGTATCTCAATGTGAGATATCTCATGTGGACCCACAATGATTGTAGCAGAACTGCACTGATAGTAGGGCCTAGAGGGGTAATCTTTTTATGGACTTGTTAATTTGATATGAACACATTTAACCCTTGTCCTGCTGAATATCTTAATCTGCCACACCCACTGCTGATTATCAACCAATCAGTTGACTTGATTTAAATTATTGCAAAAACTTCACAATCTGAATGACAATGTAGATCCTGATCAGGTGACTTCTAAAGAAGCCATCTGATCTGGATGTACATTGTTTCAAAGATAGGGCTCTACATGGTTTCAAAGATAAGGCCTATTCAGACTCAGCATGGCAAGGGCCGATACAAAATAAGAGCTACATGTACCTGTATATTCCCAGTAAAACTGGATATGTCTATAAAGTTGCATATATAATATGTTCCCAATATGACCGGATAGGTCAGCATCACATTAAAATTAATATTCTAAGTCAGTGACTTTGACCTCAAGGTCACAGGCACATGTGTTGATGTTGCTGATAAAAAGTTAAGACAAGCTCTTGAAATAATTAACATGAAAACTTTCACCTCTAAATTCTCAGTCTATGACCTTGGGTGCTGATACTGCTGATAAAAACATTAGATCAGTATCTGTTATCATACCAATTATGAAAAAAAAAACATCCAAAGGTAGAGAAATAAGAGCCTGTTTCTTAAAACCTGTGCCAGTTGTAGCCACTTTTTCGCAAAATGCCAAATTCTTTGAAAATGTATTTTAACTCTTTTCTAGCTCAACATAATCATTCTGCAACATCCACTGGATTTCCGACTATCAACCAATCTAATTAATTGATATAATGATTTTGTTTAAAATTCATAAACTAAATGCCAATCAGTGTATGCCCTGATAAGATGGCCTTCTAGAATGTTTTCAATTCAAACTTGGAGTTCAACAGGATAAGGGTTAAGTTCTGAGTAGCAGTAGATTTATATAACAATACTGTTGGCAATATGATCAAGCCGGTATATTTACATTTCCAGTGTAAAGTCTAGTGTAAACCTATAGAAAAACAATTGCGTTCATATTTCAATGAACGCGTCGAATCACATGATTTTTAGTGACGTTAAGTGACGTCATTTTAAACCATTGTTCTCTACGGGCGTTGATGACGTCAACGCTGCTCCGCTCTTTGTAGAAAACCAGCGTGCAAATGTTTTTCAGCTTTAAAAGTTCGCCCTACAAGCATTTTTTCGCCCAGTGATGTGGGACAAATAATGTAAATATAAAAAATAAACTTAATTGTTCTGCTTTTCATGAAAGTATGAACGACAGTGGGTCGCTAGCAAAGTTTACATGAACCCCTTCGGGGTTCATTTACTTTGTACGCGACCCACTGCGTTCATACTTCCATGAACTGCAGAAAAATAAATTTCATTTCTTAATTGTTTACATACTTTAATGACATGACTAATACCACTGTAGTTTGATATGGTTGAGTTTTTACTCACCTACAACTGCGTCCTCCCCCTCTGCATGTATCCCATCCTCTCCAAATACCAATCCTGAAAATCATGGCATATGACACTGATAGACGACAAAACATGACAGTACTGACAAACCAATGAGAAAAAAGGATCTGTTGAGCTAACTAAGCAATCATATAAAGTAGTGTTACATGTGAAGTGTAACATGTAAAATGTAAGTAGTCCTTTCAGAATTTTAAAAAATCTATATGGGCCTTTTCATGACAATACATGTCACACCTTGGTGAAACAAGAGGCCCATGGGCCACTACGCTCATCAGAGGTCAAGTGGGAGAAACTGGTCCGTCCCTGGATGCCATCTGCATCTACAACTCCTACATCAATAAACCTAATAAAGTCAATCCCCCAACAGAGTGATGCTATACATGAAATCTGATCAAGATTGGCCTGCTAGTCACAGAGATATTTTGTCCAAAAGTGTGGACGACGGAGAGAGCCTATACTATGAACTCACCTTGTGAGCCTTCGGCTAAGGCGAGCTAAAAATGTAGATACTAGAGCGAGACAAAAGTTTTCTAAAAATAGCCAGTGTCCTTGACGCCATCCCTTGAAAGACGGACTCGCTTGATATATTATCATAAGCAACATTTGTGTGAATTATTGTTTTGTTTGATTTGAGATTTAATGTCCGTCAAAACAATTTAGGCTATTTTGGAGACATTGCAACCAATTTGCGTGGAAGCATCATGCAGCCCATCTATTTCTCCAAACCCCGATAGACGGGGGCAGCCACACTGACGCAGAGGAAAGAGCTATGACTATACCTTGTCGTTTCTTTGAAACAGCTGATCAATAGTGAAAAAAGTGGGTCAAAAGCAGGGCCATTTTAGCCCCTAGACTATGATCTGTATGAAATTGACCCAAGGTTGTACGAGGAGTAAGCAGCCATCTTGCTCATCAGAACTGAACCATTTTAGCTATTTTTGTAGAGGGTCACCTATGCAACATTTGTATGAGGTTTGAATGAAAGAAGGAGTTGTCTTTTACACAACAATCCTATGAAGTTTGAATGAAACTGACCTAAGGGTATGGGAGTAGTCGTTTAAAAATTTTCCTATTTTTAGCTCTGACAGTCATCTTGTTCATCCTTGGATATTTTGGTAGAGAGTCATCTAAGCAATATTCCTGTGAAGTTTGAATAAAATTGACCCAAGGGTATAGGAGGAGTGTTGTTTAATTTTTTCTATTTTAGCTCTGGTGGCCATCTTGGGTTATCCAAGCGCAACTATTTTAGATATTTTGGTAGAGAGTCACCTAAGCAACATTTCTATCAAGTTTGAATAAAATTGGCCCAAGGGTTAAGGAAGAGTTAGCATTTAAGCCAATTATTGACGTTTTTTTTCTATTTTTAGCTCTGGCAGCCATCCTGTTCAACAAAGCAAAATGATTTTAGCTATTTTGGTAGTGGGTCACCTAAGCAACATTCCTATGAAGTTTGAATGAAATTGACCCAAAAGTTTTGGAGGAGTAGTCGTTTATAGATTTTTCTATTTTTAGCTCTGGTGGCCATCTTGTTCATCCAAGCCGGACGATTTTATGTATTTAGTAGTGTCACCTAAGCAATACAGTAAAACCTGTCTTAGCGGCCACCTCTATTAAGCAAGCAACTTGTCTTAAGCAAGCAAGTGTGTGGTTCCCAAAACAGCCAAATGCATTTAAATTCACCTGTATTAAGCAAGCACCTGACATAAGCAAGCACATTTTGGCTATCCCTTAGGTGCTTGCTTAAACAAGAGGACCAAGCTGGTCCTGTATCGCTCACCTGAGCTAACAGATTCGAAGTTTCAGAAAGTGCCAGCCTTCACTGAAGGATTTATGGGCAGACATGGTGATGACAGGGTAAGCATTTTCTGCAAATCAAGTAGAATGTAACTCTATGATAAATAGGCTGACCTCACCGGTTTTCAAACTCATTCAAGCTTTTATTCCTGACTTGCTAAGAAGATTAGATATAAACTGAAGGGGCTATGGTGATGACAAGTTCAAATATAAGCAATTAACTGCTGCAATCAAAGTCCTCTGAGCTTTTCTGTTTTCAACAAACTGGGAAATCCTTTTCTGGCTTTGAAATATAGCCAGAATGGTGCTGCGGTATCTCCAAGCATTTATTTTGTTCTCCATTTAATAGCAGCAAAAGTGAACGGATTGCCTTTTTGATTTATACAAACCAAAAGACTTCACCCACCCTTTCTTTGAAACCCGTAGGGCGATCTGTCTTAGAGGCAGTCATCTGTCTTCAAAACAGCCGGTTGTTTGGTGTGTATTTGGACTTTTATTAAAGTGAAGGGGCAGGGTATGCCCCGAGGCGACCCCTTGGGCAGCCAAGATCCATGTACCTAAAGTTTCTTATCATAAAGAACAAGAATACATACTGAGCAAAAGTGAAAATGCTACACTAAATAATCAAATTTTCTGGGCAAAGTGATGGGTACAATTGATCAAATCGAATTGCACAGTACTTATTAAATGTTTGACATTCAATTGACAGATTTTTTATCAATTTGCATCCTTTTAGTGTCCGAGTTATGCTTCTTAAAGTGATTTAAGCTTTATTCTTAAAATTTTACAATTGCCCATGCACAGTTTAAATCTGTGCAGCTTATCAGATACTGTACTTTCACTGTCAAAACAATGTGTGCTTATGCATTTTTTTCCAGAAAAGCCCTCAGTGTGCACTTATAGGGACATGTGCAGTAAACAGGGCGAATACGGTAATCAGTTTTTAAGGTCATCCCACTTACATAATGTACCAAGTTTGAGACCAAATCCATCAATTGGCTCAAGAGATAGAGTGCAGGCAAGCCTAAGCACACATGTGGCCTTGAAAGTTATATGCATTAATATGAAGTACCAAGTTTGAACCAAATCCATCTATTTGTCATTGAGAAAGAGTGCAGACAGTATAAGCTCCCAGGTATATCAGAGTTACCAAAATCTAATAAGTTCTTAAGACTTTCCCTTGCATAGTATGTACCAAGTTTGAATCAAATCAATCCATTGGTTCATAAGATGAGTACAGACAAGATTTTTTGCCTAAAATCTGACAATGCTGTAAGTACAGTGACTTTGAAAATTAGGTCAAGATCCCCAAAATCAAATCAGCACTTTTTCCCCCTCCCAATGGTGTACTACATGTACTTGGGTAAGTTTGGTCAAAACCCATAAAGGCCATCCATCAAATTTTTTTCTGTAGGCTGCCACCCTACCTCCTAACTGTTTTCAGAGAAAAAGATTTTTGAAGCTTTTCCGCCATAAAAGTCTATGTAAAAAATGTTGGTCCCAGGGCGGGGCCATTTTCGGCCTCAGGGAAAATTTTAAATTTTTTTTAAAGGTTTTCCTTAAGTCTATGTAAAGCATAAGGCCCCCAGGGCGGCACCATTTTTGGACCACGAGCTGTAATTTGAACAATCTTGGTAGAGGTCCACTAGATGAAGCTTCATCCTTACCAAATATGGAAGATCTGGGCCTTCTGATTTCCTATCTAGAAGAAGATTTTTCAAGGTTTTCCCTATAAAAGTCTATGTAAAACATATGGGCCATTTTTTGGCCCAAGGTCTATAATTTAAACAATCTTGGTAGAGGTCCCCTGGATGAAGCTTTATAACAAATATGAGAAACCTGGGCCTTGTGGTTGAGAAAAGAAGATTTTTAAAGGTTTTCCTATATATTATAAAGTCTATGTAAAGAGTGAGTGAGTTTTAGTTTTACGTCCCACCATTGACCAAAAGCTAAGGTCATACAGAGACGGGACCTTTGTTTAAAGACTCATCCGAAAGTCTGGAGAAGCCTGGGATTGAACCTGCGATCCCTGGTTTACAAGGTGAATAGCATAACCACTGCACCACAGGGGCTTCTAAGTCTATGTAAAACATGTGGGCCCAAGGCTATAATTTGAACAATCTTGGTAGAGGTCCCATAGATGAAGCTTCATACCAAATATGAAAGACCTGGGCCTTGTGGTTTCAGAGAAGAGTTTTAAAGGTTTTCCCTATATATATAAGCATTATCTATAATAATGTAAAACATGTGGGCCCTAGAGCGGCAGCATTTTTGGCCTGAGGGCTATAATTTGACAATCTTAGTAGAGGACCCCTAGATGAAGCTTCATACTAAATATGAAAGACATGGGCCTTGTTGTTTCGGGGAAGAAGATTTTCAAAGGTTTTCTCTTATTTTCCCTTTTCGTTGCAACAAGAGTTCTGCATGGAATGGAATTCTTTGAACAACTTTGAGAGAGGACCACCCACAGATCATTTCTGCCAAGTTTGGTCAGAATCTGTTCAGCGGTTTAGGAAATGTCATTAGAAAAATTGTTTATACATGCACACACGCACTGACAACGGACAAAATGTGACCACAAAAGCTCAACTTGTCACTACCTGACAGGTGAGCTAAAAAAATGTTTGTTGCCGTGCTCCTATCCATAGTTTGTGAGGTGGGCAGGAAGGTAGGTATTTCTTTTTTTTTTAGATCTGCTAGGACAATAGACCCTTAAAGCACCAAAAACAACAGGAAACAACATTTTCAAATACTTTTTTCTGATTTTTCAGAGAAAATAGGTCCTGACAATTCATTTGAATGGCCTGCTAGGCAGAAATGTCCAGATTCATTTTACAATTGAATCAGGATTCAAAAACAAGAGGCCAATTGGCCACTATGCTCATCAGACAGAGGTCAAGTGGGAAAATCTTGCCTTAGTTCCCATTAGTTTTAAACTTCATATCTTAATTTCCTTGGGCCAATGTCATGGAATGACCTTGACCATGAATACTCCCATAGTTTCATCCACTCACTTTCTTTTCAATGCAAAACTATTTGGGCTTCAAACTTCTACAAAACCAGCTATGTTTGGAGCAGAAATAAGTAAAGTATCATATTTTTTCTTCAGAAATCTGACAATTTTCAATGTATTTAGATAGGCCTGTTTTCGTAATGAACGTTGTTCCCGCTCAAAAAATTATCTGAAAGATTTTTATATGATGGAAAAATACAGAATGTACCGAGCTAGTTTTGATTTTTTTTTTCATGAAAAAAATATGAGCAGTTTCTAAACGTTTTTCTTTCTTTCTATATTTTGATTTTTCAATTATTTTCAATGAAAGCTACCTATAATGTTTACAATACACGTTTTAAACTCAAAAACCCTTTTAGAAGTATTGTAGGAGTCAAAGCAGTAAAGATTTACAGTTTTTCCTTCCGTAAAATTATGAAAATTTCAGATGGAACAGTTTCGTGCTAAAGCCACGAAATGTACACCCCAACACCTTTATAACACTATTGTTGTGGTCCAAAACAAAAACCGTGTTAAACAACAGTGTTATATATATCCAAATATGCTAATAAAAATGTACTGATTATATAGAAAAATGACCATTTTGAAACTGTGTTAAATCCAAAACCATGTTATAATGAACCATGTTATAACAAGGTTGTGGTGAATATGGTTAAGGATAAGATTCTCAATGACTTTGAGATATAGGAATTTTATGTTTTGGAGGGGGTGGGGCATCCTTATCAGAGGACAAAATGCAAATATTAGACATTTGCATTCTACACCGCGTCCAATCGAAACACCGATTAAGTGGTCACAAGTTCACAACGCTGGAAAGGTGGTCGTTTCATTCCGAATTGAGGTCCTTTTTGATAGATTTGATATATTTCAAATAAATTTTTGTTTCTACTCACCATGTCTCCTCCAGCAAGAAATGGTGGCGAATCTATCAAAAAGGACCACAATTCATTGTGAAACAACCACCTATCCGAGGTTGAGACAACTTAATCGACGTTACAATTGGACACGGTGTACATCTACTACAAAACCTCAAGTAAATCACATTTTGTTTTTTTCAATGTAACTACACAATTATTTCTAAAACTCCTACATATTTACTTAGTTGACTATTTACTAGGCAAACTTGACAATCAATAAAAAGCTCTTCCTGAAAATAGTGAGCTTTAAACATGTAAAAACAGAACAACAAATTCAACTAAAATGCATGCTCAAAATTTAATTTATGCCAAAAAGAATCTTCATTCCCATTTGAAGTTCTGAAATATCTTTGGTCACTAGTAGGCGTGTGTGTGAATTATTATATATAAACAGAAAGCCAGAATAACATTTTAGACAAACACACACGCTCATGTATATAATTTATCATTTGTTTAAAACAAATCTTTTTCAAACAAAATTACCATGTGGGCAAAAAGCTAAACTTGGGATCAAGATAGAATTGAAAACTGGGAATAAAATTCTTAAGGCCTCAAAAGTCAGAACATCAAAGCTAGGGACACCTTCCATTTAAGATGCACTGAATAATCCCCAATTAAGATATTGTTTCAGACCTGTAACAAAAGATAATCATTAGTACATGTTGGAAGAAGTCATATTTCTGAATGCAAGTATGTAAAAATTTCAACATTGCCTGTTTCTATTGCTGAAAAATAAATGAATAAAACCAAAGGACCAGCAGTAAACTTGATCTTGGATTTGCATTTTTTTTTATCTAAATTCCGATTTTTTTTGGGGGGGTTTTACGGCCCTTTCAAGATGATTTCACTCATATCGAGCTGATCAATAATCACAGGTGGGCGAAAACCGGAGTACCCGGAGAAAAACCACCTGACCTTCCCTTGCAGAACTTGGCGTCTCACATGTGGCCCGAGCGAGGCTCGAACGCACGGCGGTGAGAGACCTAATGACTAAGAGTCAGCGCTCTTATCCATTAGGCCACGGAGGCCCGTTTTTGAAATTTTAAAAAAAATTGTTTTGAACAGGAATTATATGACCTTAAAAGGAAGTTGTCCCGGATCATCTAATTTTTTTTGTTTGCAGTCACATGACCTAAGCATTGACATTGCTACCTTACCAAAACATTTTATTGCTGTTCTTAAAGAAATACTTTTTATTTAACTTTTTCTTTTAGCAACTACCATTTATATATATACATGTATTCATTATTGCTTTGCTCAGTATCCTTCCCACAACACCATTATCAAAAGGACTTTTGAAATTACAGTAGACTAGATACAGTGCGAATTTGCTGATAATTGAGGGATAATTTTCCTTATTGTTCAACAAAAACATGTTGTGGGTATTCATTTGAACCGCCTCAGTGAGGCGGTTCAAATGAGTACCCAGAACATATGTTTTTCTTGAGAGATAAAGAAACTTATCCCTGAATTATCACCAAATACCCGCCTTATCTAGTCTACTGAATTAACTAGGAAAGGTGTCTATAGGACACCGATACCGCCTGCCAAATGCCATCTCTCATATGGGTTGTCCAATGGCAGGTTATTTAAAATCACGAGTTGCCTTCCTTGTTCATGACACATCGTCCAAGTATGATGCATGCCCCTGTGAAGTTTCATGATTATATTCAATGTTAAGAATTATGAACCGGACATGAAAACACTAGTGCGCACTATGGAACTAAGTCAAGAGCAGATAATTCAAAAACAAACAAGCAAAAGTTGTCTTCCTTGTTTATGACACATTGTGTAAATGTCATGTATGCACCTGTTGAGTTTCATAAATAAATTCCATACGGTTTAGGAGTTATGGCCGGACACAAATTGGTCCGTACATATGCACAGGGCTAACTCGTAATGTCCTTCCACTATTCTTTGAACAGGTGGCGGCATAAGAAGCTGAATTTTTTCTTACATGCAAAAAGAATTTCACTTGTGTTTCAGCTTTATGAAAAAACATTATCCACCTTCACAATTGTGAGCAAGGTGAAAGCAAACAAATTGTTCTAAGGATAGCTAAGGCCAGAATATTTTTTATACTTTCTGGTTCTTGGTTAAATTGTACAGGAATAGTTTAAAAAACTTGACTGAAACTGCTTCTTTATTTAAATTTTATAGAAAAATACAGGGTCGGAGGAAATACAACCGCGCACCCAGCAAGTTAGCAATACGTCATGTCCCGTCGGTTCATAAAAGAGCAGATACGTCAGAAAAACGCTGACACGCTACACCAGAATAGGTGTACAAGTGACAAGAATGTCATAGTGACCGTAATCAATACTTAACATCACCATCCAATACCGGTTAACCTACAGGAGAGGGCGGAGCTAAGCGATTGTCAAAAATCTACTGCATGACGCCACGGGTCATGTAAAAAATCAATCACCAATTAGCGTATATGATTTCAGTAGAGAATGTTCGATTGAGAGGCTTGGCAAGCAATGGAGACTCAGATCAGGCGCCACAGAACGCGGCGTCTGATCGGGGTCTACACTGTTTACATAGAAAGTGGAATTTAGGGCTTGAACGAAAGTTTGGATCTCAGTCCGGGACTATTTTCACAGCCTACACTCGGTGGCAGTCGGGGACGCTTCCCCTTTCCGCTGGTCGCCTTTGTCGTCCGCTTGCGACTGCCGACGACTGTCCGGTCTGATTACATACATGTGCATTCCTTTATCTATAATGGTTGAGTTTAGTCCTATGCATCTCGCCTTGATTTAGTGTTGCTACGTCCTAGCGCTTATCATACAACAGCTTGTTGAGAACTGATACATGATTACTATTGCCTTATATTTTAAACCTCCATGAAAGAATTAACCCTTTGTTCCATATTTTGCTTTCACAAAACAGCTTCTTTATACACAATGTATTTTTGACTCGAATCCTTGTAATTTATCCTCCTTGTGCAATTCCAATGCATATAGAAGTGGTCGGCCCCCGCCTATCGGGGCTTGAAGAAATAGATGGGCCGCATGAGGCTACCACGCATACTACATGAGTACTGGTAAAGCGCTTAGAGGATCTAAGCCTGTCCATACAAAGCGATGCGAGGCAGCCCGCCCATAATTATAAACCCTATTGGTTTCATTGGGTGACAGGGCTTGAGATGTCATTTCATCTCAATGACGGGTAAAAGTCCCACACAATTGGAAGCAACGTCTCCAAAATGACCTATACAGTGTTGAAGGGGACGTTAAACCTCAAATCAAACAAACAAACAGAAATGGGCAAAACAGGAGGCTCAGTTAGAAAGTGGCTTTAGTGTATATTTAACCCATAACAACCCCTACTTTTGCAAACAGAGATGAGGTCCTACACTGTTTGCCATGCAGCTTGTGAATAATGTTAAGAAATTTTAATGTTTGACAGTCGGCAATGGCTGTGGCTAAATGTATATATTCAGCAGGATAAGGGTTAAGACTTATTGGTTTTTCTGGGTTTCTTCTCTTTTTTTCCCGCCCATTTTTGTCCAGTTGTGAGGAAGGTTTCAAAATTTAAAAGGGTGGGCCCATAAAATCACGAAAAAAAACAAAAACACGCAAAAATCCGCCCAAATATTTTACTAACCGTCGAGTCGAGCAATTAAGTGACAAAAATATTTTTTCAGACTTTCAGTGGAATGCATACACCTTCAGGGGAGGCAACTCTTTCAAGCGTATTTTAGTCTCCCATGTCAATAAGGGTAAACTCTTAAAGGGAAGAATTTGCTCCTAAGGAGCAAATTCTTTCCTTTAAGAGTAGACCCCTTTTTTCGTGGGACAAAGCTTATAGAAAAGCAAACAGGAAGTTCCGAAAGTTGTCCCCTTTTGAAAAATGTGGAAAATCTGCCAAGTCATTCCCATCAGATTTCATGTGACCAATAACAGACTTTAATAGACCAATATTTCTGCTTTTTCTGTTAGATTGTTTGTTTACTTGATTTGAGGTTTAACATCCCCATTAACATTATTTAGGTCATTTGGAGACATTACTGCCAGTTTTGTGTGAAATTTTAACCGACATTTAGATAAAATGACATTTCAATCCCTGCCGCTCAGTTTATGGCTAAAGTTTACAGACATCTGAAGCGTTGCATGCTGTGCCAGTATTATAGGCTGTTGTGTCAGGCAGCACCATGAACATGTGTCTCGTAAGGATCCGAAAGACTTTGGGGCTTGAACCATGTGTAATTCGGGTCATTTCTCCGGTCAGTCGCAATGGCGAACTTCCACATAAAAATTGTTTGTTTATTTTCGAATCAATTTTTAAAATACAAACTAATGCATCTGATAAAATAAACTTCAGTTATGATTAGTTTGGTTATTCTATTTTTAAAGTTTAATAGCCCAAAATTGATTTTATTTGCAAGTTTAACGCATTTTGTTATTTGTTGATGGTATGGATAATGGTGTTAAATAGGGAATCGCAATATCGGCGATTCTGTTTTTTTTTTGTTTTTTTTTTTTTTTCATAAAATAGGTAATGATCGCTTTCTTAAATATGCCCCGGCATTTTCTCAACAATCAAATTACCGATAATCCAAGTGTGTGTACAAAAATCCGGGAAGCAAAACATTCAATAAGTGTTAATCAGCCACATGCTTGATTTGTCAGAGCACACCCGAGTGTCGCAAGATGGACCTGTCATTTTTTTTTTGCAGTTGCGATTGGCAATACACACCAGCCTACAGACCTGAGACTGTTAAATCCTTTGATCAACTATTTACAAAGACGAACGCGACAGGAGAAAAAATACTGGCCACGACTGGAAACTTTACGCAAAATCTGGCGTAAAAAAATACGCCGGATCCGGCATTTCCCATCATTGATGCTCAATAAAGTTCTGTTCCCAACACTCTGATTATAAGTAAGCCTGCACAACTTCATAGTCTCGTAGTTGATACGAACCATAAAAACACACCTTTTTAATTTTGACCCCTACCACTCAACGTTGGAACTTCCTACTGTTTCTGTGAATAGCCCCGTCCATCATGGCTTGCAGAAATAGACTGGGCTGCATGATGGTTCCACGCAGAGCTGACAGAACACGAGTACTGGTAAACAGCTTAGGGGTTCTGAGCCTGCCTAGGAAATGTGTTGCGAGTCAGACCGTCCATGTATATAAACCCTATAGGTTACATTGGGCGACAGGGCTTGAGATGTCATTTCATCTCAATGTCTGGTAAAAGTCCCACGAAATTGGAAGTGACGTCTCCAAAATTACCTATACAGTGTTGCAGTCCCCGCCCATCGGGGTTTGAAGAAATGCATGGGCTGCATGATGCTTTGATAGTCAACAATGGGTGTGGCTAAATTAATTTATTCAGCAGGATAAGGGTTAAGTCTCCAAAACGAGACATTAGTTTTTCTGGGTTTCTTCTCTTTTTTCCGTCCAATTTTTGTCCCGATAAGTTCTCAGTAACCACTAGACAGATATGAAAATGAAGTTGTGCAGGAAGATTTCAAAATTTAAAAGTGTGGACCCAACAGGTCTACTGGGGGGGGGGGGGGGGGGAGCACGCAAAAATCAGTAACCGTCGAGTCGAGCAATTAAGTGACAAATATTTTTTTATTTATTTATTTTCTGATTTTTTTTTTATTTATTTATTTTATTTTCTTAAAGGAAAGAATTTGCTCCTCTCCAATTCATTCTTTCTACTATTTCTATCTATTATCGGTCTAATCAACATTGGAGCGTTTTCAATTCTAGTGTGATCGGTCATTGCCGATCCAGGTTTGCAGGATGAAAACATACACAGCAATCATGTAATAACGAAGAGATCTTTAACCTGCACAGAATGGGCCTCCCTGCACATGCAGGGGATCCCCAGTTAACGTCCCGACGCAGAGGACGATGCACTTTGTGGCATTCACCCAGAGCATGTTCGGACACCGCAGTTTTATTACCGCTGCCGGGAATCAAACCGGGGGCCTCTAGCATCACAGGCAGGTGCACTATACCATTGAGCTACCACGCTTGATTCAATGTCGAGTGCCGGCTCGGCCACTTTAATACATGTATATACATGGGTTCATCCATTGTTCTTTCTTGTTTCTGCTACAGCCTCGAGGTTTTAACGAGTATCCACAGTCTGTTTTGAGGAGACTATATATTCGCTTGTGGGTACTGCTGGTTAGAACCGCCTCGAGGTTTTGTTTGATTTGAGGTTTAACGTCCCCGTCAACACTGTATAGGTCATTTTGGAGACGTTGCTTCCAATTTTGCGGGACTTTTACCCAACATTGAGATGAAATGACATCTCAAGCCCTGTTGCCACCTAGAGGTTTTAACGAGTATCCACAATCTCTGTTTTGAGCAGACTATAGATTGTGGGTACTGCTGGTTAGAACCGCTTCGAGGTTTTAACGAGTATCCACAATCTTCTTTTGAGCAGTATTGAAATCGATTGTAACATTAACTGACAGCGCTATTGTCCCGCCCACGCTTAAAACGTCCAAAGACGGTTGTCAATCATCTCAAATACCGGTTCAGAAGCACGTAATGGAAAGTTCAAAACAGTGCAACAAAGCTTTCGGCACGTATTTGATATTAGTCTCAAACAACATCAAAAGTACGTCTGGGTGAAGACCGATTGCTAACTTGCCGATTGCGTTGTTGTAAAACTGAATCTTCTTTAAGTGTTATTTCGGTTTTGGAAAAATATGGTAGGATCTACAACGAACCACAAAATAACAAAAGCGTTGGCCTAAACAAGGGAAAATGTTTTCAGCATAAGCAGTAAACTGTCATGGCTAAAACCACAGAATATTCTTAAAACAAAAATGTTTATTTTAAAGGCGTGGTCATCCATGGCTATCCCATGTAGAAAGTTCCCAGGCAGCCTTGACACAGTAGGGCCAACCTTAAAAAATTGTTGGTTTGCTGTTTACCGACCCAGAAAATTTTAGGTGGGTCGGTCAGTCGGCTATTTTTTTTTCCTCTTGTAAAAGTGGGTCGGTCGGCTTTTTTTTTCGCATTTTTGTTTTAACCTAAAAAGACAAAGCATATGATTTGCATAACTGTGATGCATGTTTCTGTTCTTGATATCCTTTAACTTGCTTAAAATATAAACTTGCTAACAACTGCATCATTCCTTTCCAGGTCATTAAACAAGTCCTCCCATGTGTGAAAAGTTGGCAAACGCTTTAATACATTTTTGACAACTGTGATCCGCTTGTGTTGTGCTTTTTGAACTTCAACCAAAACGCAGACTGTAGCTTCGCATTTGGTGCCTTTGCGGCCATTTTTCTTGAGACGATCGGCTGTCATCGAAATGCTTATCGACAATTGAATGAAGTTTAAAGAGGTCAGCTGAGGGGGATCAAGCACGCGTTACAATGATGTGACACGAACTCAAATATGGAGCAAGAAACGTTGGGACTAAAATCCGGACATTACCGGAACGAGTCAAAAAAAAAAATTTTTTTTTTGAAGGCAAAAAAAAAGTTTGGCTCGCACGAAAATTTCGAGTCAGTCGGTAAACAGCAAAACAACACCTTTTAATTTTGGCCTAGTCTAATTTTTTCATGTACCATGTAACATACAACTGTCTGAAAAGGGCATATACAAAAAGTGCCAAAATGGACTTCAGAAGACGTTCATCTTCGACTAGCAAACGTTGCACAAGTAGAACCAGAAATGAGCATCTACCATCTTCCAATTCTGACGTTATAATTAACAGATGGTCAGTACTAGAGTTACCAATCTGAAAGTATCAGTTACCTGCCACTTTGGCACAATTTTTAAATTTCATTTTGTTTTTGTAGTTCTTTCTTGGCACATTTTGTAAAAAGAATTAGCATTTTTTTGTATGTATATTTTTGGATACAGACCAGTCTAAAAATTAAACAATAATGTATAGGATAAAGAGATAAAAACAATGTTCAAGTCAAACATTTAACAGTTAACTGCTTCGCTAAGCCTTCACAGGGATACAGTCCTCAGCCTGAATACAAATTTGGCAGAATGCTTTGTGAGTTTTCTCTATTTCAAATTGAGGGAGAATCCAGAACGCTTCCAGCATATTAGTAACCAAACAAGAGTTCTACCAAATAGCTGTCTTCTCAGCCATCCAGTATAGCTAGGTGTCTGATTGTTGGTCTGAACCATCATTTAGTCCTAGGCCATCCTTAAAACAAGAGGCCCATGGGCCACTACGCTCACCAGAGGTCCAAAGGTCATTGGCTAATACTTAACAATAAAGCTGCAAAAAGTCCTGAAAACTGCATGTAAATAGTTTTCACACAAAAGTCAATGTGACCAAATATGACCTTAGCATAAAATATGTCAAGGCCATCTGAGGGTCATTATTGGAACACAATATAATGGACCCAAGTTCCAAATGCTACATATCAAGTTTCATGATCATTGGCCCATTGGATACAAATGGCTCAGTGGTTTCTGTGGAAAAATAAGTTTTAATTTCTATATCTGAATGACCTTGGGCAAAGGTCAAGGAATGATCTTAACGTAATCAGTCTGGTCCAAGATGGTAAACCGTCTTACATTTCAAGACAAAGAATCCGTCTTGTTGACATCTTACCGCAAAATAGCCATTTCAGAAGTTGCTCGATGAAACGTAGACCTTTAAACCGCCTATATTTATTTCGATTTTCCGGTTGATTCTATTTTTACTTGTATGGTAAATTTCAAGGTCTCACGGGAGAGCAGGAGAAGAAAAACATAGCCTCTGAGGTAGCAGACGCTCCAGACATGGCTTGATTCTTTTGTATATTTCTCCTCTTTTCTCCTATTTCACAGGCTTTATGTTATAATTCCCAAAAACTAGATGCATTAAAAAACCCGCTTACACAGAAATCTTGCCATATAAAAAATATTAAAGTAGCGAACGCGAAGGCCATTTTTTAAATGAATTTCATCGTATATTTGTAACAAGATGTCTTTTCTGTCTTGTTAAAAGATACTTCTTGACGGATTTTCTGTATTGTTTATTATATGCAACAAGACGTGAAATCCGTCTTGAGAAATAGTTTTTACAAGATGGGTTTTTCATCTTTTAAGTATAATATTGTTGAGAGAGAAAGAGATCATTGTGTGGTTAAAGGACATCTCGGCCCCTAACCAATTTGGCCCCTACAAACTCGTCCCCTTATCACATCAGCCACAACAAGTATATACATAACATACATGATTAATAATTCCAGTCATTAGATGCATATTCCATCTCCTGGTTTTGAAGGATTAGGATAAACGGAATTTCCATCTAGTTGAATAAGACAGATTTTTGGTCTTGAATACTGTAGATAGTTTTCTGTCTTGGACTAGACTGGTATTTTTATTCACTCATTTAGCTAGCTGCTTCTACCAATTTTCAGACCACAAGCCGCAATAGTTTCCAAAAATATGCAGTTTTGACTTTTTCCCCCATACAAATGTCAGTGTGACGAAATTTAACCTTAAGGTAAATTAGGTCAAGGCCCCCAGAGGGTCATCCCAAATGCTACGTACAAAGTTTCATTACAAATCTGCCTACTGGTTATGGAGAAGAAGATTTTTTTAAGGTTCTTTACCTTATAATATGGGCATTGCGACCATCTTGGTCATGTGGCAAAATTCATATTGATTATTTTTCATTTCCTTGTTCCTTATAGCTTTCATATGAAATTTGGTTACAAATGGCCCACATGTAATTTGGTTTCATTTGGCCCCATAGTTTCAGAGGAGAAGTTATTTGAAAATGTTGACGCCGGACCACTACCTATCCTATAAGCTCCCCCAAAGCCTTCGGTTCTGGTGAGCTAAAAATGTTTGTTTGCCGTGCTCCTACCCCCATCATTTGTGAGGTGGGTAGGAAGGTAGGTCTTTTTTTTTTTTAGATCTGATAAGATAATAGACCCTTAAAGCACCAAAAAAAACAACAGGAAACAACATTTCCAAATATTTTTTTCTGATTTTTCAGAGAAAATCAGGCCTGGCATTTCAAATATGCTAGGCAAACCATTCAAATGAAATGTCAAATCTGATTTTGCAATTGAATCAGGATTTGAAAAAATAATCTTTTCCCCAGAATGGCAATTAATTTTGTGGGGTAAGGGCAATTTTAGTGGGTAGGTAGGAGCACGGCAAACCAAGAATTTTTTATGGATGGCCTTAGATACTTCATTGGTGCTGGTAGTGACTGCTCTGGCAGGACTACACATATGCTGTAAGAACCAACATTCCAATTTAGAGTTCTCATCTACTCCAAATATGGAGTAATTTACTCCAAATTTTTCATAAATTTCTGACTCCCAACTTTTTGGAGTCTCAATAAAAAGTATGGTAAAACTCCAACTTTTTCTGGAGGACAGCATTTTAACTCCAATTTTCAAAATCTAAGTGAGAATCCTGCTCATGTGCTGGTTAAATTAATATAGGAAACCATGAAAATGTCTCCCTGTCTGAGGATCTACTGTAGACCTGTGAAAACTTTTACTTAAATAGGAATTTAACAATCTTTTACCATTAGCTCTACTCTTGTAATAATCCAGATTCTTTACTCCAAATGGAACTAACTGTGCTTGTGACACATTGAAACTGAAAAATGTTTGTATGGTCAAAGACCCTTTAATAGACTGGCTGTCAACACTCAGCCCTAGTGGGTACTCTACACTTGTAGCTAACACTCTAACCCAGTGGGTACTATACACTGGTTATCAACACTCTACTCCAGTGGATACTCTATACTTAAGTCAACACTCTACCCCAGTGGGTACTGGCTGTCAACACTCTAACCTAGTCGATACTCTAAACTGGTTTTCTATACTCTGTCTTTAGTGGGTACTCTACAATGGCGGTAAACACTACCCTAATGGATACTCTTAACTGGTTGTCTACATTCTAACTTAAGAAGAGGGTACTCCAGACCTGCCTACCCCTTGAAGTTGAGACAAAAAAATAGTAAGATCCCATGAAAAAAATCTTAAGATTTATTTTATTCATAAAGACATCAAAGTATTTGATGTGTGGTCAAAATAAATTGACATAAAATGAAGTATATTGTGATACTTCGAGCTGATGCAGCTTTTCTTTACCCAATGTGATTTTCCTTCAGAAAAGCATCCATCTTGCTGCTAATACCAAAAATTATTTGTCAAATGAGCGGTGATTGGATGACTTTCCTATTATAAGCACGTCAAATTTGACATTTCATTTTGCCACAAGAGTAAGCAAAGTAAGATAACTCTTTATCTTGTTGCGGTATAAGAGCCGAAAAAAGTACAATGAATTACCAAAATTACAGATTTTTTTTATAAACACCGAAATTGTACAATTTTTATGGGGGACCGTAAGGGCATAATTCACCCATGAAAATAGTAAGCCTTACAACTGAATCATAAGGGTAGGCAAGTCTGGTACTCTTCACTGGCTGCTTTGGTGATGACAAGCATTTTCCCATTGTAAGCCTATGGGACCTTGTGGTTACCATAGCAACCAAATTTTGCATTCGATTTTGATAAAAAGCTTATGTCATCAATGCCCCACCAGAAGCATGCTACAGATGAGAAATGATTGAGATCAGCCTGTATGCTGCAGAGATATAGCCGGTCAAAAGTGTGGACGGACGGAAGACAAATTGACCAACCATACTATAAGCTACCCTGGAGCCTTCAGCCCAGGTGAGCTAAAACGGAGTTATAGTAATTTTTACTCACGAATAAACCAAAAATACTTTAATTTGCAATCTCAACACAATGTTTTATGCACTGATTCGTGGTAAGGTTTACTGTTTTTTTTTTCTTTCTTATAGATACACATAATCATTGTGTGTCTATTACAAAACAAGCTGTAAGCCTCGCCACAATTCAGTTTAATACAACAATGACACATCAAATCTCATCTCAGCAGTTTGTTGACAGAAAAATCTAGCATTTGAAGTTCACTTCTCTTTGAGGAAAGCAGGCCTTTAATGTCTGATATTGCGGCCTAAGAGTTTTGGAAGCTAAATAAAACAATATGTGCTTCACTTGTGCACGATAGTGAAGTGAAACTCATATATTCTTTAAACTTTTACTGTTTTCTAAACCTAAATCTCAGGGTTACACCACAAATATTCCGTGCGGTTTAATCATTGACCAGTCTCAATTATACTGATATCCTCTACTGTTTTCTTTACTCTTGTAAACAACGAGAGGAAAAAACATAATATGCTCTCAAAAAATGTTTAATACGTAATTCTAAGGTTATTTAAGAAATAATCTACACGTACCGTGTGTTATCGTGATTAACACACGGTGTTGGAGGGCAGATTGCGAAATATTAATTCACGACGGCGAAGCCGGAGTGAATTAATATTCGCATCTGCCCGACAACACCGTGTGTTAATCACGATAACACACCGGGTGCGTGGAAATTATTTCGATTCTAACATGATGCTAAACTGAAATACAGTAGTAACAAAGCGTTATCTTGGGGACTATTTTGCAGCGGATGTCGACAGAAGGAAATGTTTACATGCAACGTCACGATGACGCCAAATTGCACGCACCACGTTGACGACGTGAATTATCGCATATTTGCAAACGCTGACGTTTCCACTGGGTTCAATGGGAAAAACGTTAACGTCATGTTAGAATTGATTTTCGTACCTGATGCACACCAGAATTGAACAAGAGCTGTCGTAGGACAGCGAAGCTCGCTGGGCTCATTTTGTATTGTACTATTTTTTATCATTAAAAATTCAGAAAGTAAAGGTCACATAAAACTAATAATGCTGGTATGACATTTCTCCATCAAATAGTATTCAAGATATAAGGCAAGATCACTGAATCATGAAATATAGGTCATGGTGACCTGAATATATTTAGGGGTGAATCATCAGGTCACATGGAACTAATAATGCGGGTATGACACTTTTTCCATCAAATAATATTCAAGATATCAGGCCAAATCACTGAACCGTGAAATATAGGTCACAGTGACCTGAATATATTTTGAGGTCAATCATAGGGTCACATGGAACTAAGAAAAGAGGCATGACATTTCTCCATCAAATAGTATTCAAGGTACATGTATAAGGCAAAATCACTGAACCATGAAATATAGGTCATGGTGACCTGAATATATTTTGAGGTCACAATGGAACTAAGAAAATGTGGGTATGACATTTCTCCATAAATTAGTATTCAAGATATAAGGCAAAATCAATGAACCGTGAAATATAGGTCACGGAGACCTGAATATATTTTGAGGTGAATCATAGTGTCACATGGAACTAACAAGGCGGGTATGGCATTCCTCCATAAAATAGTATTCAAGATATAAGGCAAAATCACTGAACAATAAAATATGTGTCACAGTGACCTGAATTTATCTTGAGGTCAGTCATCGGGTCACATGGAACTAATAATGAGGGTATGACATTTCTACATCAAATAGTATTCAAGATATAAGGCAAAATCACTGAACCATAAAATATAGGTCATGGTGACCTGAATATATCTCGAGTTCAGTTATCGGGTCACATGGAACAAAAATGAGGATATGACATTTCTCCATCAATAGTATTCAAGATATCAAGCAAAATCAATCAATCAACCATGAAATGTAGGTCACGGTGACCTGAATATATTTGAGGTCAATCATCAGGTCACATGGAACTAACAATGCAGGTATGATATTTCTCCATCAAATAGTATTCAAGATATAAGGCAAAATCACTGAACTGTGAAATATAGGTCACACTGACCTAGATTTTTTTCGAGGTCAATCATGGGGTCACATGGAACTAATATACCAGGTATGACATTTCTACATAAAATAGTATTCAAGATATAAAGCAAAATCACTGGACCGTGAAAAGTAGGTCACCATGGCCTTCACCTTTTTACACTTGAACCAATGACACATGGTTGGTTGATGTATAAGCAATTCAGTTTGTAACTTGTTAGCAGAATGGAAAGGTACTTAATGAATTACTAAGGTGTCCTAGATTTTGACCCCAAGCCCCATCCCCAGGCATGAACCCAGGGCTGTGTTCTTTTGGAATCTCAGAAGACACTCCCAGGTATTCTCAGAAGACCCTCCCAAGTATCCAAGTTTTAAAAGGAATGCTTTGTGATGAGTGACTGTTGAGATATAAACATTTCAAAAACTTTAACACAGTCTTTTAGAGGTGTTCTACTTTTTGACCCCTATCCCCACCCCGGGGCATGAACCCAGGAATCCTTTCCTTGGAATGTTAGAAGACCCTCCCAGGTACTTAAGTTCCAAATATTAGCACTCTGTGATGGGTGACGTGATGGGTGACTGTTGAGATATAAGCATTTGAAAAACATTAACAGTGTGACGGGAACGCGCACTCAAACGTGCACGCGCAATTGCACGGAGACGACCGAGGTGACAACAATAGTTCTCCTTGTACTTCGTACAGGCAAGCTAAAAAAAGGAGTATCTTTCTACGTGGTGTGCTGCCTTATCTAAAGCCCCGACTGACTGTCAACACTCTAATCTAACCTAGGTATATTATAATGGCTGTAAACACCCTTCCCTAGTAGGTACTCTACACTGGCAGTTGACACACAACCCTAGTGGGCACTTTAACCTGGCTGTCAATTCACATTGGCAGTCAACATTCTACCTTAATGGGAACTCTACAATGGTTGCCAACACTTTCCGCTAAAGGATACACTACACTGACCTAATGGATACACTACACTGGATTTTGCCCCCACCCATCGTTGCTTGGAGAAATAGTTTGGTCTGCATGATGCTTCCACGCAGACCTGATACCGCCCACACATTAGTACTGGTAAACTACTTAGAAGGTCTAAGCCTGTGGCAGTGCCCAGGAAAACTGCTGCGAGTCGACCTGTCCATGCATATTAACCTTCTGTTTTTATTGGGTGGCAGAGATTGAGATGTCATTTCATCTCAGTGTCGGGTAAGATTCCCACAAAATTGGAAGCAATTTAGAACTCCAAAATGACCTAAATTGTGTTGACGGGACATTAAACCTCAAATCAAAAGAATACACTACACTGGCTGTTGAAACTTAATATTTAGTACAGTGCCTCAGTGGGTAATTACACACCGACCTACAAAGTTTGTGAGTATATACAACTACTTCGGGGTGCATCAATGTGTTCAAGTACTGTTACGGTTGTATTAGGTGACACCCAATCACCTTCGATCTTTGATTGCCTATTCTGTGATTGCTGCAGGATTACAGTAGGGTAAAACTAAAGATCTAAAAAAAAAAGTTTTCCAAACCTACCGACCTATAAACATAATGGGTTGATTCTGATCAAGACATTTTTTAACCTAAGGGACTCGCAAATTCTCACTGGGACTCCCAAAAACAAAAACAACTGAGTCCCAGGCCTCAGTGTTACAAATTCATAAAATAATAACTGCAGCTGTCAATAGCATATTTACTCTATTAAATTAATATAGACTTGACAGTCTGCTGTCAATAGTGATATCCACAATTGGCTGTCAATAGTGATTGCCCATTAAACCCAAATACTGCAAGAACACCCATGTACTTACTATGCTTGGTCAGCTCTGCAGAAAACCTGACAATGGCTTGTAAATTCCACTTTAACAGGCCATTTGACCTTCTTTGGGATCCCTGGCAAAGATGACCAATAAAATCCATCCATTTTGAAACTCTGGAATAAAAGGAAAACAAATGTCTGCATCTAGATATAAAGCTTTTCCACCTATGTGCCAATAGGGGCATCAGCATGTGACAAGAAATGTGTTTCAGGTTTCTGTAATCAACCTAATGACATACATGTAGCACACTTAATGTCCATTACTTACCTTAACAAGAATTCCGCCGAAGACTAAGTCGAACCTGTGGGGGCACAAAGTCAATGAACCATGAAAAGAAGGTCAAGGTCAAATATGGATGCATGCTTGCATTGAAGTTGTCATCCATAGATTCAAGTTAGGACCAAAGATTATTAACGTAGCTCTTATAGTTCTTGAGAAATAAACCAGGAGTGCAAATATTGTTTGATTTGAGGTTTAACGTCCCCGTCAACACTATTTAGGTCATTTTGGAGACGTTGCTCCCAATTCCGCGGGGATTTTACCCGACATTGAGATGAAACTACATCTCAATCCCTGCCACCCAATAAAACCAATATGATTTATATGCATGGACGAACCGACTCGCAGCAGTTTTCCTGGGCAAGCTTAGACCTAAGCAGATTACCAGTACTAATGTGCAGTCGGTATCAACTCTGCGTGGAAGCATCGTGCAGCCACGCAGAGTTGATACAGACATCACATTAGTACTTTAATTCCTTGAACTATTCCTCAATGGAATAGTCTTCCCTCTTCTGTGGTGAATTCCAAGACCGTAGAAGAGTTCAAAGCTCGCACGATATAAGATTGAGACTCAGAGGTATGTGTTTTAGGATACCTCTGTTGTTCGGATTGTATATAGTTTTACGAACACATCCAGCAGTGATGATTTTTTGTTTTTAAGCTAAATTCTAAATTTAGCCACCCAACCAACTAAGATAATGGCCAAGTATGACCGACTCAGTACAAGGAGATAGATAGATGCCATATTAGCACACAGATTACACAAAATTGTTTTAAAATACAATCAGCGGGTTAAATTTAAATATGGGCATATAGATTCGGAAGGAATCTGCATCCTTGATCAGTTGTAATTTCTGTCCTTCAAATAAATACAGCCATTTTGGAGATTTCATAGGATGAACAAAAACATTCTACCAACTGTTTCAAATAAATACAGCCATTTTGGAGATTTCATAGGATGAACAAAAACATTCTACCAACTGTTTCTGTTATTCTTATGCTCAAAACACCAAACATAAGACGTCAAATACAAGGTGGAGCGCTTTGGTGCAGTGGTAGAGCATCGGATTTGGGATTGAGAGGTTGCGGGTTCGATCCTCATGCTGGCCAGTGTTGTGCCCTTGGCCAAGGCACTTAGGTCATTTTGAAAACGTTGCTTCCAATTTCGTGGGACTTTAACCCAACATTGAGATGAAACGACATCTCAATCCCTGCCGCCCAATCAAACCAAAAGGGTTTATATGCATGGACGGGCCGACTCGCGGCAGTTTTCCTGGGCAAGCTTAGACCTTCTAAGCAGATTACCAGTACTAATGTGCGATTGGCGTGGAAGCATCGTGCAGTCCATATAATTCTTCAAGCCCCTATGGGAGGGGGCGTTTTGGGAGGAACAAATGTTTCTGGTAACTGTGGCAGTAATAGGAGAACAGAAAAAAGTATAGCCACTGCCTTGAATGATAGGTTCTTAATTTGACTGGTACTGAAAAGGACTGGCAGGAAATTATCTTGAGCATTGGGCAATGTCTAATAACCTTGCTATAGCATGTATAAACATGGCGATGATAGGCAAAATACTTAGCTGCTCAAAATCCCTAAAATCATCTAATTCTCTGTCTCCAAGGAAAGAATGGGCCTCATAATATTAACATAGTGATATTCCAAGTTCAGTCTGTTTAAAAAATTCAGAACTTCTATCGTGGACAGTCTATTAAAAAAATACACATAGAATACTGTTACATCACTGGCGGAATCATGACAAGAATAGTAATCAATATTTTTTGCCAAGGCAAAACTGGTACACTGGTCATAGTCATGATATTTTTTAAAACGTATATATCCAATTGCGTGAGCACGTGGTCTAGCGGTATCAGCCATTTTTAAACGTCCGTAGTCTAAAACACGACATTGTTGGATACAGCCAAACTCTTCTTGAATAGTGTTTATTTTACCTGATGAATACTAGGAATACCAGGGTATAATGGTGAAAAACACTGCTGTTCATACTAGGACTTGTTGTCGTTTTTCCCGGCAAAATTAGGTTCCGGTTCGCATCAAAACCATTTCCGGTAATATGCGGAACCGAACCGAGCCTTCATGGTCGTTTCGCCACTTGGTCGTTTCACAACGGTCGTTTGAAGTTTTATCCATTATTGACTAAATATGTTTATATCTCAGAGCTTTGTAAAGGATACCAAACATATGAACGGACTTTGTACCCAATTTTTATCTAGACAACACTAGTTTTGACACATTTATTATACTAATTAATCTCAACAGCTACATCTACATCTATACGTTCATCTTGACTTAACGGGTCGGACTCGGAATTGTTTACTGGTGACACGACCTTAGACAATCCTTCACCAGGACCTTTGACTGGCGGAACTTGTCCTTAAATCTCATAAGTGTGGTAGCAAAGAAGTGGACAGACTACCAAGCACACAAGAATTTACCCAACAGTAATATGGACACCTTCTGAAGCAGCTCCACCCACCCCTGACTAATGAAAAGAATACAAAACACAAGAAAAGTCACTATACCCAACAGTTATGGACAATGATTAGACTAATTTATAAATGACTGGCTATATACACCTAACCACCCAAAGCCGAGACGGAAATCCATACAGCACTTACGGGCAGTTCAACCGTCCCAATACCTATTGTTTTTAATGGTTATTTGTAACCCTTGTGTCTGACTTCTGTATGCAGGGCTGAGAAGCGTGATAGCTCAGTGGTTAGTGCACTTGCCTCTGATGCTAGAGGTCCCGGGTTCGATCCACGGCAGCGGCGATAAAATTTCGGTGTCCGAAGACGCTTCATTGGCATCATTTGCAGGGATGAATGTCATTAAGTGCACCGTCCTTCGGATCGGGACGTTAACTGGAGGCCCCCTGTGCAGGGAGAACCATCCCCTGTGCAGGTTAAAGAACCCTACCGTAATTACATGATTACTGTGTAGGCTTTCATCCTGCAAACCCGGAGTGTACGTAATGTACACCTGCGAGTAATGGTCAAAGATGACCGATCGCAGTATCAGTAGAAAGAAAGAAAAAGAAAGAGGTTGGGTTTTACATGTTATATGACATTTTTGCCTTTATTTCTGCTTAGAGGTATAAACTGTGAATGCTCATTGGAGCCGACTCAATGAGACGAGTCCGTTTAGTATCAGCAGTTTTTTTTTTCTGGAAACTGCAAATGTTTGTAGCAAAAGTATTTAAATACATGTATCTCAGTAAGCGTGATTTTACGATGTCATGAGTGTTTTGCTTTCTTTTTGCATGCCTAGCTTCCTTTATGTTTGTATAACATGTATGTATATGAATTTTTCTGTGTTGTTGTAAATCGCATGCCAGTTTCAAATACCCTTTCCTGTGTATGAATGTTGTCGGTATTGTGTCAAATCCCGAATCCATTTGAGGAAACGGGTGACTCTCTTAGCAATCACATCCTTGTGATCTCTTATCCCTAATCCTTTTATCTTGCAGGGGCCCTGTCGGTGGACAGAATCTACTTCAGCCCCTCAATCTCAGTATTTTTATGTTATTTATCCCATTATTTTTTGCTGTTCTTTTTAGTATTAATTTGTTGGCAGCCCTATCCTTTCATATGGATTGTCGTTTCTCTTATGCTCATAAATCGCTGTGCCTATTCATTTAATGTGCTCATTTTAGAACTCCCGCATTTTCTCGAAGAGCTTTTGAAAGAATACTAAAACACAAAAAAATGGACGATGTGCCCAACAGCTATCTGGACGCTATTAAAGTAATTACAGAATACATGATTTGGTACACCCAACAAAGCTGGCGGACAGAATACCAAACTCATAATGGACAAAGTATCCAACAGTAACCCGGACACCCCCTGAAGAAGATAAACCTTTTTTTAACTGATTATGTATATCCCCGGTATATATCCCACGGAGAATCGAAAAGAATATATCTCACTGAGATAAAAGAATGCAAAACACTAGAACGGCCACATTACCGAAACAGTTTTCTGAACACCATACAA
Organism: Lucinisca nassula; assembly: GCA_963580285.1. Lineage (NCBI taxonomy): Eukaryota > Metazoa > Mollusca > Bivalvia > Lucinida > Lucinidae > Lucinisca > Lucinisca nassula. The sequence goes on along the minus strand of CAUZLF010000309.1, from coordinate 2,423 downwards.
AATAAATCCACAATTATTCAATTAATATATCAAACAAAGGTATGGACAGAATGCGAATTATATAACGGACAATTTACGCACCCAACAAAATTCTAGACACCATCTGAAGTAGTTTAACTCACTTATTAACTAACTAAATACATCTGTCTCACAGAACTTAGGAAAAATACCAAACACAAGAATGAACACACTTATTGACTTAACTGGTAATATACCCAATAAAGCTATAGACAGAGTACCAAACGTATGAAGGACACTGTATCCAACAGTAATATGAATACCCGCTGAAATATATACGTACATTTTTGTCACATGGTTTTGGAAAGAATACCAAACACGAGAAAGGACACTTTACCCAACACCAATCTGGACACGGGTTACAGTAAATTCACATTTACTGACCTAATATACCAAACACATAACGGACAACGTACCCAACAGCAATCTGGACACCAACTGAAGTAGATTTACCCATTATTGACTCAATATTTATATCTCACAGAGCTTTGGAAAGAATAGCTCGGACACTGTACCCAACAGTTATCTGGACACGAATTAAAGTAATTCCACATAATATATCTAACAAAGCTAGGACACTGTATCGTGTCGCCCTTGTTTTATGACAAAATCATTTCACCCTTATTAGATGGGTCGTTTCCCTCCAAAGTCGTTTCACTCTAGATTGTTTCGCTACGAATAAAAACTTGGACAATTTGCTCATATTGCTGTTGGGAACAGTCATATAATGTGTGTTTGATAGGTGCCCGTATTTTTGTACGACACATTTAGCCATATCCTTAAATATTGTATACCAGTAGCTGATAAATCTTGTTTTTTTTTGTCCAATTTTTGTTGGGTATAAAGTCCTAGCACGTGTTTGGTAGGTGTCCGTAACTTTATTTGATACAAAATATTTAATTTGTCTGGACACAGACCTGGGAATATTATCAGAGGTAGTTGTAAAGTAGAAGTAAAACAAAGATCAGGAATCGATACAATTAACTTAAACCCCAATTTCCACTCTATGCAGTTTACAGCAAAGATTTTCAACGTATGGATCCAGATTGATACTTAAACTATCAGTGACTGTTTGTTGAAAGACCTTGTTAGGTATATATTGCTGTTGGGTACAAATATGTCCAAAGCGTTATCCTTTGGAAGCAAGGAAACAAGGAGTACATCACAGAACAGAAAAAATATGGAGTGTACATGTTTGTTTTTGTCAAAGTAGCTAATTTCAGTCCATTAGCCTCATCAGTGACCCTTAGATATTTTCAATATTCCACAATGGAATCAATGAACAGACAAGAAAATATAAACTGCGCTATGATGCAGTCATTTCACGTGTTTAGATGGTGTCCGTAGCTTTATTTGATACATACATGTAAATGGAATAAGACAATGGCTGCATGGCAAAATAATGACCATATTGATGTCGGATACAAAGTCCTATCAAAACGATTATTACATGACTTTCCAAGAGAAAGCACCCACAATATGTTAACGTTATTTTAAGTGTTACTTACCAGATTTGAAAGGGAATAGCATTTGTGTTGCAAAACAACGCTATCTGTATCTGGACATCCGAGGAAGCATCAAACCCATAAAATAGATTAGCACTTTCTCCATTCCCCATAAAGGTGTGCATTTTGCACTTTAAATCGTTGTCCAACAGGAAAACAAACAGTTTCACAATTTGAAATGATGATTTTATAATGATCATGATCGACTATGTCAGACCTGATCTTTGCTTTGTCATTGCAAGTCTTATCTTGTTTTACCTCATAGCATTTTAAACGAAACATAATAAGTAACAGATTCATACCTAATAAAACTAATAAACATAATACTTACTTCAATGTCTTCTACCGTCCACCACCTCAGATCATCAGCGCTTTTGAATAAACCCAACAATAAAATACGGACACACTTTTACCGAAAAAGGTAGAAGCCTTCCGCATAAGATTTTCGCGGCAAGACATAGGCTCCGCCCATAATACAGTTTGGCAGCAATACGCGCATGCGTGTTGATGGTAAATAGTAATGACTTGTTCTATGGTGTTGCGGACATAAAGGACAGATTATAACGGACAGATCTGCCCAAAACATAGTTGGGTAGGAAATCGCAGTCTGGCATTGTAACCAATACGCCACGAACGCTAATTCTAGCAGATAATTAGGTATACCCAATAGGGTATACCCAACAACACAAATGTACTCAACAAGAATCGGCGAGACATACAAAGTAGCCAACAGATGCTCATTCGTAAACCCGGACGCACGGACGGAAAATCGGACGCCTATGTCGCACCCTGCTACAAGCAGGTGCGACAATGATGTTGAATAATGTACATTGGCATAATAAGACGTTGTATGATAATATAATACTAGTAAGGTAAAGTGTCAGGCTGGCTGTGTGTGAG
>CAUZLF010000308.1:130512-222388 GCA_963580285.1 Lucinisca nassula | reverse complement strand
TTCGACTGTCGCTATATTGTACCAATTTCGGGGTCAAGGACTGACAGATCGAGTGTCTAAAGCCGTGTTGTCCCTGCCATATGCGCGCCCATTCCTTTTTGATGCTGGCCTTAATGATTGCGTATACTTCTTGTGGGGTGGGGAGGTAGTCAAGTGCCTTTCCCCGGGTCAGAGCTTCTTTGGCCAGTGTGTCTGCGCGCTCATTCCCCTGCACGTTGCAGTGGGAGGGGATCCAATCTATGTTCAGGGTGATACCTTGTTTTAGAATTTTGTGTATTAGGATATGAATGTCCTGCAGTATATCTGGTCTTGTAGTGCTATTCCCAGAGTTTATGCTTTGTATTGAGCTTAATGAGTCTGTTAGTATAACTCAATACTTGTTCAAATTTAAGGATATTTATAGCATTTTACCATTGTCCATCAGTGAATTGCAAGATTACAACAACAACTCTACAGACATTGTTTATTTAGAGAGCACATAGCCAGGGGCAAGGCTGGACAAAAGGATGTCATTCATTAATTGCTCCATGTTTTATGTGACTTTAAACAATTAGTCTAGGTAAAAGTAAGCAGATACTAAATAGGCCTTTTTATTATGCCCTCGCCATTCGAAGAATGGTGGAAAGGGCATATAGCGTTGCCCCTGTCCGTCCGTCTGTCTGTGCGTCCGTGTGTCCGTGCGTCTGAAACTTAAACGCAGTCAATAACTTCCTTATTTCTTGATGGATTTTAAAATTACTCGGCAGAAATGTTAACCATCATGAGACGACGTGTCACGTGCAAAACCCAGGTCCATACCTCCAAGATCAAGGTCATACTTAGAGGTCAAAGGTCAAAAAAAGGGTCCGAAACTTAAACGCAGTCAATAACTTTCTTATTTCTGGATGGATTTTGAAATTACTTTGTAGAAATATTAACTATTATGAGATGATGTCTCATGTGCAAAATCCAGGTTGGTACCTCCAAGGTCAAGGTCATACTTAGAGGTCAAAGGCCGAAAAAAGGGTCCGAAACTTAAACACAGTCAATAACTTACTTATTTCTGGATGGATTTTGAAATTACTTTGAAGAAGTGTTGACCATCATGAGACAATGTGTCATGCGCAAACCCAGATCCGTACCTCCAAGGTCAAGGTCATACTTAGAGGTCAAAGGTCAAAAAAAGGGTCCGAAACTTAAACGCAGTCAATAACTTACTTATTTCTGGATGGATTTTAAAATTACTTTGAAGAAATATTAACCATCATGAGACGATGTGTCACGTGCAAACCCAGGTCCGTACCTCCAAGGTCAAGGTCATACTTAGAGGTCCAAGGTAAAAAAAATGGTCGGTCAATAACTTTCTTATCTCTGGATGGATTTTGAAATTATTTGGCAGAAATGTTGGCCATCATGAGACAATCTGCCTTACACAAAAGCAAGGTCCTTACCTACAAGGTCAAGGTCATACTTAGAGGTCAAATTTGAAAAAAGGGTCCAAAACTTAATCACGGTCAATAACTTTCTATTGATGAATACGAACAGACATATTTTCAGGCGGGGGCATCCGTGTTCTATGGACGCATTTCTAGTTCTAACATTTTATTAAATTAGATAGTAACAAATAAACTAATATCAGAGTTAAACTGTATCAGTATTATAAAATATTAAGTCAGCTTACCTCTATTATTGAAATTATCCATATATATTACTGTTGAGTGTAGGTTTGTTTTAATTCCAGGGTGGTAAATTCAGTTTTCCAGTATTTGCCAACCTTGCATGTGATCCCATGATTGACCTCGAAATTGTATCTTGGTCAATGTGACCTAAATGTCATGATTCAGTGACTCTGCCAAATATTTTGAAAACTATTTTTACTTATAAACCTCAATCATGATGGTTGGTTGGTTGATTTGAGGTTTAACGTCCCCGTCAACACTGTTAAGGTCATTTTGGAGACGTTGCTTCCAATTTTGTGGGACTTTTACCCGACATTGTGATGAAATGACATCTCAAGCCCTGTCGCCCAATGAAACCAATAGGGTTTATTTGCATGGACGGTCCGCCTCGCACCGTGGTTCCTGGACAGGCTTAGATCCTCTAAGCGGTTTACCAGTACTAGTGTGCGGGCCGGATTCAGCTCTACGTGGAAGCACCATGCAGCCCATATATTTCTTCAAGCCCCTGTGGGCGGGGGCCAAACTTCAATCTTGAATTATAAGTTCCATGTGAACAGATGATTCACATAGAAATATATCTAGGTCAGTATGACCTATTTCATGGTTCATTCATTTTGCCATATAATTAATACACAATGTGATTCTGAAATGTAATATCTGGCATATATGTTCCATGTGACCTGATCATTGACCTCAAAATGTATCAAGGTGTGTGTGTGACCTATATTTCATGGTTCAATTATTTTACCTTATATCTTGAAGGTGCGAAACAGGCGAGCAATGCTGTCATGCGACAGCTCTTGTTCTCTCTTCCACTGATTCAAGAAGGGCAGTTGTAGCAAAAGATGGTGTATCACTCGGTCACTATTTAACCCGGTTTGTACCAAATGGAATCTTCCACCTTTTATATGGCAGGAGTCCGTTTCGAAATTTTGGGGCGTCAGGTTGTGTTTTCTTCAAAATTTATTCGGGAAATGGCTTAACTTTTTGCAAACAGTGTAGGCCCTGATCAGACGCCACATTCTGTGGCGTCTGATCTGGGCCTGCACTGTTTGCCAAGGTACCCCTTTAGGGGTTTCTGGTACTGAATGGGTTATGTCTTAAGCCTGTGCAAGATATGGGTGGTTAGGGAAAATGACCAGCTGGCTCTTTGTATAAAATAGTAAGATTCTCCCACAGTTCGAATTTTCTAATGGTTTATAAACAGCATCTCTGTTTTTGTTAAAATCACAAATATTTTAATGGTTAAAGCCAGGAAAATTCTGAATTAGGATCCGGTATGGGGTAATGAGGATATTTAAGGGGAATAGGAACACCTGTCAGATTTTCCCGCCATTTGTCAAAGGGAGACAAGTTTCGGGACTTCCTGATCGCTTTTGAGCTCACCTGACCAAAGGTCATGGTGAGCTTTGTGACTGTGAAATGTCCGGGGTCGTCGTGCATCATCAGTCGTCGTAAACTTTTTGGTAAGAATGATTATCATGACAATATCTTGGTCAAGTTTGAATATGGCTCATGTCAGGTCAAAAGGTCACATCAAAGAAAAAACTTAACACTCTAGAGGCCCCAATTTTGGTCGAATCATCATCAAACTTGCTCAGAATGATCAGTTCCAAATTGGGTCATGTCAGGTCAAAAAGTAGGTCAGTAGGTCAAATCATAGAAATTCTTGTTAACACTCTCTGGCCAATCGTCATCAAACTTGCTCACAATGATCATCTTGACAAATATCTCGTTAACCCTTGTCCTGCTGATCCAGGATATGCCTTATCTTTCAAACAATGTAGATCCAGATCAGATGGCTTCTGACGATGCCATCTGATCAGGATCTTCATTGTTTGTCATTCAGTTCATGAATTTGTTGCAATAATTTGCATCAAGTAATCTGATTGGCTGATAATCAGTAGTGGGTGTGGCATATATAAATATTCAGCAGGACAAGGGTTAAGTTCGAATATTGGTTATGTATGGTCAAAAAGTAGGTCAGTAGGTCAAGTCATAGAAAAACCTTGTTAACACTCTAGAGGCCACAGTTTTGGTCTGATCATCATCAAATTTGGTCAGAATGATAATCATGGCAATATCTAGGTCAAGTTTGAATATGGGTAATTTTGGGTCAAAAAGTAGGTCAGTAGGTCAAATCATAGAAAAACCTTGTTAACACTAGAGGCCAGAGTTTGGGTTCAATTATCATCCGACTTGCTCAGAATGATCATCAGAACAATATCTAGGTCAAGTTAGAATATTGGTCATGTCGGGTCAAAATGTAGGTCAGTAGGTCAAAAGTGGTACAGCTTCTGGCCTCATAAACCGTGGATCCTTGTTCGATTCTGGGCTTCTTCAGATTTTCAGAGGAGTTTTTCATCAGAGGCCCCTTCTCCATATGACCTTAATTATTTGTGTGCAATTTGTTTTTTGTTTATATTGGAGTTTTTTACCGGCCCCGATAGCTCAGTTGGTAGAGTGTCCGCTCTGTGGAACGGGAGGTCAAGGGTTCGATCCCGGGCCGCCATATACAAAAGTCGTTAAAAATGGTACTAGCTGCTCCTCGCTTGGCACTCAGGTTTACGGGGTAGAGCTAGGACTGGTCGACCCAGTGTCAGGATAATGTGACTGGGTGTGGTACCATGTAATGTGTCTGGGACATGATACTTCAGTGAGGCAGCACTATGAAAGTGAGCATTGAGCTCCCTGTCTCAACCAGACACCGTCTTGATATGACTGAAAAATTGTTGAAAGCGACGTTAAATCGAATTCACACACACACTCACACTTGTATTGGAGTATAATAGTAAACACAATTTAGGTCATTTTTGAGCCGGACAGTTTACCTATCCACACATTTCCTTGGCAGGCGTATACCAAAGTGGTTAACAAGTACAGTGCACATTCTTTCACCAGAAACTGTCAACTTCCTTTCTTGAATCAGAAGAAGGGAGAGAATTACTGTAGAAAAGATTTCATGATCAATCTCCACACACTGCAGTAGCTTGGGATTGACATGGTTTAAAAACTTAGAAATATAAGCATGTTTTGTACTGATTTTGCTGTTTCATAACATCCTTTATCAAATGACGTCGCATCTGAGAGTGTAATAACGCCATGTAATATTTTCGATAATCCACTAGTGGATTAAATATGCAAATACAGAAGATTTGATCTGTGACCTTGACTTTTGACCTACTTTATCAAAGTTTTGAACCATTTGAGATAGAGCCTTCATATTTGGCGTGTATTTTCCTTCTGACAAGGCACCTTACTGTATTCGGCCCCCGCCAATAGGGGCTTGAAGAAATATATGGGCTGCATAATGCTTCCACGCAGAGCTGAATCCGGCCCGCACACTAGTACTCACTGGTAAACCGCTTAGAGGATCTAAGCCTGCCCAGGAACCGCGGTGCGAGGCGGACTGTCCATGCTAATAAACCCTATTGGTTTCATTGGGCGACAGGGCTTGAGATGTCATTTCATCTCAGTGTCGGGTAAAAGTCCCACAAAATTGGAAGCAACGTCTCCAAAATGACCTTTACAGTGTTGACGGGGACGTTAAATCTCAAATCAACCAACCAACCTTACTGTATTACCTATCATTTCATTGCTACAGTGTGTGTCAGGTGAGCGATCCAGGGCCCGTTGTGTCCCTTTACCTCAGCTCATTTAAAAAATTCAATAATATATGAACACTCATGTAAGATCCTCTATATAATACATAACATCCTCATTGAGGCCATTGTAACAAATACCCACAATATGTTTTTGCAGCAAAATGAGAAATTTTGTTTGTTTTGTTTGATTGAATTGAGATTTCACGTCCCCGTCAACACTATTGAGGTAATTTTAGAGACATTGCTTCCAATTTTGTGGGACTTTTAGTTTACTTGACATTGAGATGAAATGTAATTATGACATCTCAAGCCCTGCCGCCCAATGAAACCAAAAGGCTTAAATGCATCGGACAGTCTGACTCACATCATTTTGCCAGGACAGGCTTAGTCCTAAGCGGTTTACCAGTACTCGTGCAGTCGATTTCAGCTCTGTGTGGAAGCAGCGTGCAGCCCAATCTATTTTTCCAATCCCCGATGGGCAGGGTCGATAATATAATAAGAACTTAATCTTGAAATCTGTATTATTGTACCATATCTGGCGTTGTGATAAGGGCTGGCTAATCGGGGCTGAACAGATAATCGATCATCAGTCCTGTCATTGTGATCGATAATCGATTAGTAATTGCTAAGGTTTTTGTCATTATTTTACCTGTCTGGCTTTCTGTCTGAGCATGACTCTTACCATATGTTTCATTTTACCATATGTATATTTGAACAGACAGGCCCGAGCAAACAGTGTAGACCCAGATGAGACGCCGTATAATGCGGCGTCTCATCAGGGTCTGCACTGTTTGCCACTCATACAGCCATTTTAGGCATAACTTTGGGTAGTAAATTGTACGTATCAAGTAATCGATTAAAAGCAAATCAGAAATGATAATCATTTTTGTGGAATTCATCGATCGGTTTATCGATTATACGATTTATCGTGTCAGCCTTAGTTATGATGCTTTCATTTTGTTTACCAGGTATCCCTGTTAAAGTCAGTGGAGGAAGAAGCCAAGAAAAAGAGGGGTGCCGCAGAGGAAGGTGGCCCAGATGCCAAGAAATCTTTGTCAAAGTAAGTGAACCGCCTTGGTGGCATGGTGGCTCAGTCATTTGTTAATCTGACTGGTAACCTGATCATTGGTTCAGATTAAAACGATGTCGACCATAAAAACTTTGATCATATAATATGGTAAATATGCTATTAGATATTCTTGCTGAAAAAAATGTGATTAGCTTTTGCAAATGCAAAAGCTACTCACATTTTTAGCTCGACTGTTTTCGAAGAAAACAACGAGGTATTATCATAGCTCTGGCGTCATCGTCTGCATCGTTGTGCAAAAACTGACATTTTGTAATATCTCTGTCTTTACTGAACATATTTACTTGAAACTTGTACTAGTTGTTCATTATGAAAATAGAACTCATACCAATAGGTGAGGTAACCCTCAAAATATTTTTTGCACAGTTATGCCCCTTTTTCGACTTAGAATTTTTGTTTAACTAAAAGAAACTGCAGCGGAGCGTTGGCACCCACATGCGGTGCTCTTGTTTCAGCAAAAGTTACAGTGTATTTGGGTAGATATTGTACTTGCTTGAACAGTTAATATCTTGATAACTAACGGGCTCCTTAAACTGATGATGCTTTTGACAACTGGACCTTGGAGGTTGCTCATTATGAGCCATCTCATCAGGATCTACAGTGTTGCATGTGCATCTGTACTGGTCTGCAGGGTTAAATGGATTAATATTGTTATCGTCTGGACTAGTCAGAAACAGTTGACGACGGTACTTAGTATGTGCCTTACTTTACTGGTAGTAAGAGACAAAGAACATATATTTGCGAAGTTCCAATCCACTGTTTATTTATTTAATCGTGCAACTTTGTCACTCAATGGGACCCGCCACGCAAATAACAGACACAGTGCAAGATAGGAGTTGAGCAGGGTTAACGGATGCTAGGGGATGCTACCACCTTGGAGGTATGAAGTCGAGACAGTTCACCGAAAGTAGGAATGCTTTTAAAGGGTTTCTGCCTAAAAAGTAACCTCGCCAGAAACTGCCAAAAAAAATTAATGACTTTTTTACAACTCAAGTAGATAAAGAATATATTTTGAATATTGACCTGCTAACGGTACTGGGAATAGACATTCTATTCTATCCTGTCTTGTAATTTGGAATTTTGACGGATTTAACGGCCATTGAACAGTTTCTGTCTTCTGTGGTGAACTTCAGAGTTGTTGTTCTTTGAGCCGCAGCACCCTCTTATATAGATTTCAGACCTAACGACACATGAATTCAAGCCAGAAAATTGACCAATGGCTGTCCTGACACTGTCAGGCTAGCCAATGACGTCAAAGAACAGATGCCGTTAACGCCTGCTCACTGATTCAACATCAAAGATATACGCCACTAAAATGATAATCGGGACTTTCTAAAAGATGTGTTTGAGACATTTAATACATGAAAAACATTGCTAGAACTTCATAGAAACTTGTCACAAACATCCTCTTTAAGCAAAACTGATATTAAAAGCTTGTAGACGCGAAACGAACACAGCTGTCATAAGATACTAAAAATAGATGCATCAACAGGAATATCCTTAACGGATGAAATCAAAGTTAGCGGATGAAATAAATGCAAAATGATGATGACTATCAATGATATGGGATGAAATGAACCTTACACATTAAAAGTACAGTAAAAACTGTCTTAGTGGCCACCTCTATTAAGCAAGCAACCTGTCTTAAGCAAGCATGCATTTAGTTCCCCAAAAAGGGAAATGTATTAAATTTCACCTGTATTAAGCAAGCACCTGTCTTAAGCAAGCATATTTTGCTTATCCCTTTGGTGATTGCTTAATACAGGTTGGACTGTACACAACATAAAGATTCCCTTGAATGAAGCACATTGAATGACGTTAAGTATTAACCCTTGTCCTGCTGAATATTTTAATCTACCACACCCACCACCTATTATCAACCAATCAGATTACTTGATGCAAATTATTGCAACAATTTCACAATCTGAATGACAAACGATGAAGATTCAGATCAGATGGCTTCTTCAGAAGCCATCTGATCTGGATCTGCATTGTTTGAAAGATAAGGCATATCCGGGCTCAGCAGGACAAGAGTTAACTTTACACGAAGCAAATTAAAAGGTGGTTTGATGGGATTCTAACGGAAACTCGCTGGTTTCTGTGTTTACACAAAAATAGAAAAAATGACTGTTTGCGTGCATTAATAACAACATGGCACATCATAAATATTTGAGCTATAAAATGATAATTGCATACTTTATCTTGCAAGAACAAGACTTACCTGGCGCGTCAGAAAGAACACTCAAAATATTTCAGAAAGGTGGTGGGTGGGGAGTATATGGTAAGAATAGGAAAAAGGCCTCATATTACAATATAATATTTTAAATATCAGAAATACAGTCGAACTTCGATGGCTCGAACTCGCCGGGACTGCCGATAAAAGTTCAAGCAATCGGTAGTTCTAGCCATTGGAGTCCAATTCGGCAAGATCCATCTTTGTGTACTATGATTTTTTATCATATCTGCGGCAATTTTGGTGACTTCCGGTACATTTATCGGTCATAATTTAAGCCACGTAGTATACCTTTCGTATTTTTGGTCCGTATTTTAAGGCAAAGGCTGTAATTTTGGCAGGTCTTACTCAATGTCAGTGTGAAATTTTAATTTGTGAAAAATACTTTGCCAGCTTTAATTTCCTTAAGCCGCCTCATTAGCCCTGGGTTATTATAGTTGTTTACGATAAACTTAATTTGACACCTTCTCAACATTAATCTCTTGACCTGTTGATCAAAGCGATGGCGCCAATCAAGTACACTTGTGTTATGTAAACAGCTGTTTCGGCAAGACGCTTTGTCAATATCAAAGCATTTTATGATACTGATCACGCGCCTGCGTGATTTGAACGATAAAATTGGAATTTTTAAAAAGGTAATTTATGCGAGCCATCGGTGTGATTTTACATAGAAAATGCACCCTAGGGACCAGGCTTAGAGTTCGAGGGTTCGAGCCATCGTGGTTCGAGCCAAGGGCGGCATGTTTAGTTAAAATGAATAGGGATTTTGCCGGGACTGAAAAGTCAGTTCGACCCAAACGTGGTGTTCGAGCCTACCGAGTTCGACCCATCGAAGATCGACTGTATTTCTTGTATACTGAGTACCATAATGATCCTAAGAATTGAGCTAATACTTGGCACTTGTTCATAAGTTGGAGGCGCACTCGCAAGATGGTGCATCCTTAGCCATATGAACGCTTGCTAGAAAGTCGATAACCTAGAAATACATGTATAAACCATTCTTGCCTGGAAACTGAAAAAAGCATAATGATGTGTCTGACATGGGTCTACACCGTTTGCCATTACGATAACTCACCCGTACGACATTTTTCACATCTCCAAAATGGCTACTTTTCTGATGAAAATCCTTCATATTTTTCTTATAAATGCTCAAAACATAAGAGGCGGTTCTAACGAGTACCCACAACCTATGTCTTGGAACAGAAATAAGGAAAATAATGTATACCCCCCCCCCCCCTAAACCTAAACCCCAGTTTTCTCTATATAAAGTGGGGTTTAGTGGGGTCTTCATTTCACGGACTTGTTCGCGTGATGTGGCACTTGTTCATATGTCGGAGGCGCAATCGCAAGCTGGTGCATCCTTAGCCATATGAACTCTTGCTAGAAAGTCAATAACCTAGAAATACATGTATAACCCATTCTTACCTGGAAACTGAAAAAAGGCATAATGATGTGTCTGACCTGGGTCTACACTGTTTGCTAACAGGATTTTCCATCAAAAATAGAATACAAATGAAAGTTTAGACCTGGCACCACTTTAAAGGTGCATTATTGAGCTACCAGGTCTCAAATTTTTTTTTCTGGTTTTTATCTTCAATGCATACTCCTTTGTCATGTGTACACTTTTGGAGCCAAATACAGCTTCAGAACTTTGTGAAAATGGTCGTTTTCATTCGTGTTTACCCTTCACTCTGAACATGTGTTCGGAATTTCTGTTCTAAAAATAAATCTGTCACTTTACACATATGTCGTAGTAGTGAATCCGGATACCATTGGACCACCGGTATATTGGGCTGGACGCCCCGATCGGACTCTTACTTCGGGTTTCAAAGCAAACGATCAAGCCTGCAATAGATTACAACAATCTATTTAAGTGACAAAATGATGATATTATGAACTGTTCAACACAGTACACAAATATTGAACATGGGATGACATATATAAACACGCTTACATGAGTGTAAAAATACCTGTGTTTACTATAAACTGCATTATGTTGGATGGACTTGTAATGTGTAATACCTTGCAATCACCTTATACGGACACAGTAACAAAACAATAAACTCTTCCTTCAAAATACACTTTCTGACTTGCAAGTTTCAACATTACAAAGATGAATGACTAACAATGACTAAAAATGATGTACAACATACCTGCAATAGATTACAACAATCTATTTAAGTGACAAAACTGATGATATTATGAACTGTTCAACACAGTACACAAATATTGAACATGGGATGACATATATAAACACACTTACATGAGTGTAAAAATACCTGTGTTTACTATAAACTGCATTATGTTGGATGGACTTGTAATGTGTAATACCTTGCAATCACCTTATACGGACACAGTAACAAAACAATAAACTCTTCCTTCAAAATACACTTTCTGACTTGCAAGTTTCAACATTACAAAGATGAATGACTAACAATGACTAAAAATGATGTACAACATACCTGCAATAGATTACAACAATCTATTTAAGTGACAAAACTGATGATATTATGAACTGTTCAACACAGTACACAAATATTGAACATGGGATGACATATGTAAACACGCTTACATGAGTGTAAACTACGTACAGATACCGCCCAAAAGATTACCGGACACACCCGTACTAGCTACAAAAGCGACAACTACAGGCAACATAACTAGGTTCTACATAATAATCCCAGTTCTTGGTCAAAGGACAAGGGCAAGGGGTGTATAGGAGTATATGAATTTGGGTGATAAAATTCATCCTATGACATACTTCCCCACTTCGGGAAATGGCGTCCTCGACATTTATCAAAGGTAGGTATGTATTTTAGATAGAGAACAAAATGATGAAAAGAGAGGAAAAAAAAATATGATGCAACTAATACTATCCATAGAATTACATAGAACTTATGCTGAGACGCCAGCTTTAGCAACAACAAAACTTCAGTGAGTTGATGACATGTTACTAATCACGAAACTTCACCTGGAATAGAGGAGAATATAATCAGTATGTTATTTGCAAAATAAGCACATTAACTACTGTTATGTCCCAGCTATTCTTCATAAAGACAATGTAAATTCTTGACGGAAATGTCCCAGCAATATCTATGGAATAATGAAAAACATGATTGAAATGATTAAACAGGCACTGAATCACTAAAACACTATAATCTTTATCACATTTTAACCACCTACACGAGAGACCATGACAGCTATATTTTTTCCAAACTTTGGGCAATGTGAAATACACAACCTATGGAAAAAACAAATAGGCAGAAATGTCAAATTTGCTGAAATTGCTCCGATCAATGTAACATGGATCCTCACATCTGGCTGTCAATTTATACATACACTAACCTCTCATTTCCTGAAATTAAAGAAATGATCAAATAGCTGAAAACATCAATGACAATGAGCTATCAGATCTCTGAAGCAGTAAAACAAATGTGATGTAAGATAAAATACCTGCAATGAAGATGCTGCAACACAGATAAAAAAATTGAAATGGAACAATGGGTATATACACTCATATCTTTACAATCTGGTCTGCCTCAACTGTGAATGTGTAGACTTGTCCAAGCAACCAGTCATCTCCTCTCATCCACGAAGGTTTCTGGCGTCGTCTTTTGGGTCCCTGTTTGGCAGCTCCCTCGTCTTCTGAAATGGAACATGCAGAAAAAGAATTTCGAACCTGTTGCGCTCTGGTAGGAGGTAAATTTCGGCTTCGAGGAAGCGGACCAGAATCTCCAGGACTTCGGCGCATAGGTATTCTGTATGTGCCAATCTCTGATTGAATTTAGTCCACAGAACTCTCATCAGCGGAGTAAATGGAGTTCGTAACACCCTCACTTGCTTCAGAGAAGCTGTCAGTACAGTCTGACAAATGAAGGTGTAATGACTGATCGTCCGCCTCAAATCCAGATCGACTAAATTGATCTTCTGGTTGTACTGGTTCTTCTTCTTCTTCTTCTTCTTCTTCTTCTATGCGAGGGAGGCCCATAAACGGAAGAAGCAAAGTGCGATGTAGTAACTTTGTCTTCCTCGACCTCATGTTTTGACGCCTAACCTGATACACTGGTATATCGTCGTTTGGTTGGCTGATAACGACATATGGGTCATGCTCCCACCGGTCTGCGATCATGTGTTTGCCTCTAATGCCAACATTCCTGACAAGTACCAAATCTCCTGGGTTCAGAACTGAATTCCTCGCAGATGCATCATAATGTTTCTTGTGGGTGGAGGCTTTTTGCTTAGCTTCTTCTGTAGCCTTCCTGTACGCAAAATTGAGGCGTTCCTGCAATTTTCTTACATATTTTGTCTTCAAAGAAGACGACAGAGCATCGGGAGTCAAACTAAGGAAAGCATCAAGTGCAAGCCTAGGATGACGCCCGAACATCAGAAAATATGGGGAGTATCCGGTACTGTCATGAAATGTTGCATTATAAGCATGCACGAGGGTTGGAACGTGTGCCTTCCAATCACTTTTCTCGTACACCTCTAAAGTGCCAAGCATCTGAAGCAATGTTTGGTTGAACCTCTCAACCTGGCCATTTCCCATAGGATGGTATGGTGTTGTCCTCGACTTTGGCAATCTGACAAAGTTCCTTTATTAGCTTTGACTCAAAGTTTTGACCTTGGTCGCTATGGATGTGAGCCGGAAAGCCATAGTGAACTACGAAGTTATCGAACAACACCCTCGCTGTCGTTTTAGCGGTCTGATTCCTTGTGGGAATGGCCTGTGTGTATCGAGAAAAGTGATCGGTGATAACAAGTATATGTTCTTCACCCCCTTTTGATCTTTCAAGTGAAAGGTAATCCAGGCACACAATTTCCATAGGTGAACTGGATGTGATGTTCACCAGTGTGGCACTTCTACCACCTTCAGTTTTCCGTCTGGTGCACCTGCCGCAAGATTTCACCTTGTCTCGGATGAAGCTATCCATTCCGGGCCAGAAGAACCTCTGCTTGAAGAGTGATGTAGTCCTGTCTCTTCCTTGTTGTCCGAGGTTATCGTGAAGGGCTCGGAATACTTCATCCCGGAAAACTGGTGGGAGAACGAGTTGCTGGAAGTCTTGTCCATTGAGGTTCACTTTCCTATGGAGAACGCCCTGTACAACATGCATCTTATCCCACTCTTTCAGGTACCTCTGGTCAACCGACTGGTCTAAGTCCCGCTTAGCTGGGACAGAAGATCCTCCTTGTACCTTATTTAAGATGTACCGAATGCATGGATCATTCAGTTGGGCCTTCCTCATGTCTTTTGAAGTGAGACCATATGTCTCTAGGAACTGTTCTGACATATCGTCAGCTGACGTTGTCATATGAACACCTGAGACAGCTACACTCTCAACCAATGGACAAGTAGCAACAACTGACAAGGAATGCGATATGGCCTTCAGCATTTCTGGAAAGATTACCCTCTCATCTTGACTCTCTTGTCGACGTGATAGGCCATCAGCATCGGCATTCCTCTTCCCGCTCCTGTATCGTATAGTGAAGTTATAGCCACTGAGAGAAGCCACCCATCTTTGTCCTGTTGCGTCTAGTTTGGCAGTTGTGAAAAGATAGGTGAGAGGGTTATTATCAGTCAACACCTCAAACTGACTACCATAGAGATAGTCATGAAACTTTTCACAAATTGCCCATTTTAACGCCAGGAACTCCAATTTATGGGCTGGATAGTTTTTCTCAGATGGCTTTAAACTTCGACTTGCATATGCAATAACCCTTTCCTGACCATCCTGGGTTGATACAGTACGGCTCCCAAACCGTCAAACGATGCATCCGTGTGGACTTTGAACGGTAGGCTGTAATCTGCATATGCAAGTTCAGGCGGGTTTGACAACTTGTCAATAATTATTTCGAAGCTTTGTTGTTGCACTTCCTTCCATTCAAATGGAACCTTTTTCGGCCGTTTAGTCTTCCTGGCTTTCGGGTTGGTAACATGGCCAATAAGGAGGTCATTCAGAGGCCTAGCTATCGCTGCAAATCCTTTAATAAATCGGCGATAGTACCCTGCAAAGCCAAGGAAGAGGCGCACATCTTTTACTGACTTGGGCACTGGCCATTCTTTGATTGCCTCAAGTTTCCCCGGGTCAGTATGTATCCCTTCTTTGGACACGACATGGCCAAGATACGTGACCCTGCTGCGAAACAGCTTGCATTTCGAGGGCTTCAGCTTTAGGTTATTTTCCTGAAGCCGCTCGAAAAGGCCTGCAATTGTTTCACATGCTCTTCAAAAGTTGATGAAAAGATGATGATGTCATCAAGATATATGAGACAATCTCTAAGATTTATCTCACCCATACATCTTTCCATCAACCTCTGAAACGTTGCCGGAGCATTGCAGAGTCCAAAGGGCATACGGTTACACTCGAAAAAGCCGAGTGTACCGACCTGGAACGCTGTCTTGGCCTTGTCTGTCTCCTTCAGTTCCACCTGCCAGTAGCCACTTTTCAGATCTAAAGTACTGAAGTATTTAGACCCGGCTAACAAATGAAGCGTGTCGTCTACTCTAGGGATGGCATGAGCGTCCTGCTTGGTACGCTGATTAAGCTTCCGGTAATCAATGCATAGCCTAATGCTGCCGTCCTTTTTCTTAACGATTACGACATTGGAACTGAAGGGACTCTTGGAGGGTCTTATAGCTCCTATCTCGAGCATCTCATTAAGATGTTCCCGAACCTCCTGAATAAGTGCGAGTGGGATACGACGATAAGGTTCCTTGAATGGCGTCTCGTTTTCCAAATGAATCTCGTGCTGTACTAATTTAGCACAACCTAGATCGGTGGGGCTTTTGGAGAATATTCCATTACATTTGGCCAGAAAATGGCGGACTTGTTCTTTCTGTTCCTCCGTTAGAACAGAGTCATCGAGGTTTATGTCTGGCGGTACACTGGACCCAGCATTCTTGTCCTGGCTGACAGTTTGCTGATTAACCTTTACTGTTCCTAGTGTGTCATCACTCTCTTTTGAGATTGACGGTGACCTCAGCACTCTGACCTCCTCGAGACTACATAACTTTGCCTTCGGAGGAATCGTCACCACTCTGGCCGACATATTAAACAATTTTACTGGTACTCTTGCAGTAGTACCTGGATGCTTAAACTGACAACTCTAGGACAAACCTTCACATGTGCAGTTGACCCCTCCTCTATCTGTTCTGTCAAAACAGAGTCAATATTCTGTCCTTTACGCGCTAGCCCTTGCACTGTCCGGACTTCCATAGGTCGGAGTGTGACTTGAACAGTAGATTTCACCACTCCAACACAGCTGCTTTCCATTGAGACGAAAGCCTGTTCCCAAGCACTTGGCACATCCGCTGAATTTGCAGTGCGTTGCTTAAAACGCGAGATCATATTTGTGCCTACGATAATAGGGTCGTTCCTGTTAAACTCTGTAGCTGGAACAACTAACAGAGGGAAAGGCGAAATTGTATTGCTGTTCTCATCATTGAATGGGCTGGTGATGTTGACAGCGACGTAACCTTTGTAGAGTAAGGGACTGCCGTCAGCAAGCTTCACCTCTAGCTCAAGCTCCTCTAAGTCTCAGATTTCTGGCTGGGGAGTAAGCTGTTTCAAGAACTCCTCACTGATTGTACTTATTTATGAGCCAGTATCTATGAGCGCCTTCGCTTTTACCCCCTCAATTATTATTTCACCAACATTTTCGTTTCCTACCATTCTTTTCATTCTTTCTACTTGAGGGCCGTTAATTATTTTCTTATCGCCTCTCGTCTGCCCTGCAACGGAGGCTTTTACTGGTTTAAATTACCAGTTTTCTTTTGCTGTTCTTGATCCTTACTTTTGATCTCTTTCCGATCAGTTTGATTCTTATTTTGTTGATTTAATGTGTTCTGATTTTCAATCTGTTGATTTTGATTCTGATTTTGTGTGCCTTGTGTTTGATTTCTATTCCTTTGACGCCCTCTGTTTCTTCTATAACTCAAGATTTTTTCAATTTTCTCTAACCTGCTAACTATATCTTTGTTTGCTATCGCCTGGGGGTCTAAATGTATTGGTTGGTGCTGTAAAGGCACACTGGCACCCAAGTTTTCTGACTTTCCATCATACCCTTTACTTGTAGTAGTAGGTACTACTGAGGGATTCCTCCAGTATTCTTCGGCTCTTACTTTCGATCTTAATTCATTGAAATTCTTTATGCTTTCAAAATGCACTGCAGTTGCACTCTGCAACTCCTTGTTGTGCAAATAGCGCCAGAATCTATTTCTAAGCATTTCATCCTTCTTTCCTTCTTCTATCTGCCCTTTATCTACTCCTTTCTGGACTATTTCTTCAAGTCGCAAACTCCAAATCGTTATACTTTCAGAGGGGCGCTGCTCTGATGTATAAAATTCCGTCAGAACACTCTCTCCACTTGCCACGTTGCCAAACGTATTTTCAAGCTTGTCAACTAGATCTTGACTAGTGGCAGAAGGACTGCAGCGAGCTACTGCTTTCTTAGCAGGTTGCTTGAGAGAGTTTCTGATGCACTGTGCGATCGCATAGTCCGGCAATGATCCAGACTTTATCAGACATTGAATCTCCACCTTCCAATCTTCAAATGTAGCTTCATTCTTTGGAAGGGGATCATTCCCAGAGAAGGGTGTTATGTAAGGCTTTACAAAATGAGTAATATCTGCTTTCTTTTCTGATTCCTTCACAACAGATTCTGTGCCGCTTCTAATCGTATTCCTTATTTCTTCCTCTTTTCTCATTAAATCTTGTTCAAACTGTTTTAAGTATTGTTCT
Organism: Lucinisca nassula; assembly: GCA_963580285.1. NCBI lineage: Eukaryota > Metazoa > Mollusca > Bivalvia > Lucinida > Lucinidae > Lucinisca > Lucinisca nassula. The sequence continues at coordinate 205,067 of CAUZLF010000308.1, read as the reverse complement.
CTCCTTTCTAATTCTTTCTCTTTTCTATTTCTTTCCATGTCTGCCTGTTTCTGAATTTCTTTTTGCCTATTCATTAATTCTCTTCTTTCTCTTTCTAGTGCAACTGTTTCTGCATCATTTCCATACATGCGTTCATTGCTATATCTCGACGGAATGCTTTCCTTTATAAGCTCCTCTTCCATTTGCTTGAGGGCTTGCTCTTTCTCGGTTAATTCTTTTTCTTTTTCATTTTCAGAGCCAGCTGTCGCTGCTCTATCCTTTTTCTCGAATCTTGTCTATCTATTTCCCTCATCATTTCCAAATGCTTTTCTTCATCGATCTGTCGTTTTCTTTCCATTTCTAAATCATCCATATAACTGGGTCTTTCTTCTGAAAATTCTCTCTTAATTGGTGGTTCATGCCTTTCGCCATATTTGCTTCCAATGCTTCTATGTTCTGCTTCTTTTTCCAGAAGAAAATTCTGCCTAAGCAATTCCGCTATTCTTGCTTCGCGCTCTCTATCCTCTCGTATTTTCTGCAATAACAGGCTTTCTAACCTAGCCTTTTCATTTCGCATTGACTCTATTCTTTCCTGTCTCTCTGTGCTCACTCTTGTTTTGAGCTGAGCTGCCCTAAGGACATTTAATCTATCTTGCATTTCCCTTTCCTTTATTTCGCGCTGCTTTCTTTCTTTTTCTAAATTTCTGTCTTCTGATAAAATTTGAGAAATTCTATCTCTTAAAATCCTTTCCTCATCAATGTACTCCGTCTCTAATTCACGTGCTTCAGACTGAATACTGGATATTCTGTCACGAGTGTCATAAACACTACTTTGTCTTGACACAGTGCCTCTGTCACGAGCGTCATGAACAATACTTTGTCGTGACACAGTGCCACCGCCTTGTATCTTTTGCTTCTGGTCGGTCATTGGAATGGCATCTATATCATACCCAGGGGCAGATGCCCCTTCAGTATAAAACTGTTGAGAAGTCTTCCTGGCTGGCACTGAAACCTGTAATACACTGTCTCTCGGTGTATCAGGTTGTATATCTTTCATAAAACTGGGCAGACTTCTTTGAGAGTTAGACTGCAAATCATCAGTCTTCAATGACTCAGTGAAATGGTCATCCAGCTCACTCAAGCTTCTTGCTTGAGCCAAATTACTCCCAGTTTGGCTTTGCCTTTCAATTTGAGAACGTTGATGTCCTACGACATCCTCCTTACTTTGTATGTTCTCAGCTGCCCCGCCCTTGGAACTATATAACCGTTCCATGTCGGCCATTTCTCGCTCAAAATGTACGGTTTGAGCAATACTGATCAATCGATCTCTTTCTCTCACTGTATTTGCTTCATCAGTAACTATCCTTTCAAGTTGTTCTCTACTGCGTAAAACTTCATTTCTTAATTGCTCTCGTCTGAGAAGCCTTTGTTCTCTTTCAGATATTTCATCCATTTTTTTTACTGATTCACACTAACGTCTCTAAATATCGCAGTTTGATTGCGGTACTTTGTAGTACCTTTAAAGCTTACTACGGTATGTAGTAGTACCAGTGTACTACTCTGCTACTATACTTCGGTAAATAGTTACTCCTTACAAAAATAGTGTTACACATAAAATTATACTGTATATAGTAGCGACAATATTTTACGTACGGTATGTAGTGACACTACCGGGTACATGTTCAATATGTACGGAAAGTAGTAGCACCACCCGGTACTTACCTACACTTGAACACCGAAAGAGATGTTCAACTATGTACGGTATGTAGTGGCACCACCCAACACTTACCTACCCTTGAACAACAAAACTGATGTAACTTCCATTTCCATAAATTGCCGAGTTCCTGTAGCTATGACACTTACCTCCCAGTTTCCGAATAATAAAAAAAACAATCTGCTTGCAGTAAAATACGGAAAACAAAACAAATCGCATGCGTATGGGGCTTTTAATCTTTAGATGTGCATTTATTTATATTCCACATTTTATTCACCTTTCCTGTATTGTGAAAGAAATAAAATTATTTCTTTGACAGAATAATAGTAGAATATTCTACTATACCTTTCTAAGCAGGAAAAGTAAAAAAAAAAAAAAAAAAAATGTCAGTACCGGGATTCGAACCTACAACTTTGTGATTGCAAGCCCGGCGACATATCCCCTCGACCACGCCGCCTTGTTTACAGTGGCAAAGCGTATTTTACATATATATCTTTTACAATTGATTGACCGGGCGCAGACTTGTGACAACGCTGCAAAATCACCAAAACATGACTAAGTTCGCATTTTTTAAATAAAAACAGGAAACTTTGTTAATTTTAAAATTATGAATGAGGTTTTCCCGATAGACTGCAAGATGTAGTGTGGATTGGTTCCAAAATAAGCAAAGGAGAATTTACTTAAGATAATTATATATGCACATCGTTGCTATGGGAGTCACGCGATAGGCCACGGGAAAGGGCGGAGTCTGGAAGTTGGGCGAGAGACAGGCCAGTGATAAGTTTGAGATTTTCTTAACGATTTCTACGATAAATCTTACTTCTAAAGCATTCTAAGCTAGAGGCTACAATGATAAGTAATGATAAGTGGTGGATGTGATGTGCAAAAGATGAAACAAAAATTCCTGATGTAAACAGATGGCCGTGTGTTTCCAAACGTGTCCAGTTCCGGGTGATTGACAGTCAGCTGACAATGCGACGACGCGATGTAAACAAAGAACACGTTTTACAACACAAGATCGCCTGTCGACATGATCATGATGATAATGACAGAAAATAGACAGATCAAAATGAACAGACGGAAAATCTATACATGACGGATACCTGGAACTATATAAATAAAGTGTGTGGCTGGAAATTCGGTACTCCTTCTTAGTAATAGAAAAAGGGTCTCTTATAAAGGATATGACAGCCTACGAATGCATGTTACGGTGATTGCAAGGTATAATTGTAAAGAAATTTTTCCTACCTAGCAATGGTACTATCCGTTTATACTATCCATTTTCACATCCAAAACTAAACACTATAAACACATACACTAATAACACTATAAACACATACACAATGAAGTCCTGGATCAGATAGTTTGATCACAGATCACTGTTCTTGCAGCTCCTGACACGTGAAGGTCTCTAAACATGGAACATTCATCAAGGTTGATATATCCAGGTTTACAGAGAGGCGTGGGCCCACAAAACACGTAACAACGAAGCTAGCTATATAACAGTAATGTCCCGGCGATTCTAGATCGGATGACGTCAAAATAGATCTTTACATGTACGTTCACCAGCTGTTCACCAGAGATGACTATTCACGATCGTATGCCACGCTGGCCACCATTGTCGTAGTAGTGAATCCGGATACCATTGGACCACCGGTATATTGGGCTGGACGCCCCGATCGGACTCTTACTTCGGGTTTCAAAGCAAACGATCAAGCCTGCAATAGATTACAACAATCTATTTAAGTGACAAAACTGATGATATTATGAACTGTTCAACACAGTACACAAATCGTCTGCTGAGTGCAATAACGATGTAACTGACATTTTTGCCAAAATAGTTTTTTTGCATAAATGGGTGCCTTAGGACTTGACACACTTGGTAAATAAGTTCTACAGCTGGATTCTGCCTCAATCATGATTTATTTCAGCATTTTGGATTTTTTTTTGTCAGTTACACCGTTTTTGCTCTGACTTTTAGAAAAAAAGTTGGCGCAAAAACAGTGTAAGTGCACTTACCCCATTTTTGCGGGAAGTTTTTTAATACCTCAAAAATATTGAATCCTGCTGCTTGATATATCAGAATAAGCATATAAGTACCATGCAGAATGTATAAAATGTGACCTATTACCTACCAAGTGTCTTTAATTTACTGCTTTACCATGTAAAAGACAAAGAAATAAGGTTTGTACAGTTACACCGTTTTAGCGCTGGATGCACTTACACCGTTTTTGCACCAAAAACCTATCAAAAACACTTGGCGCAGTAATGGTGTATCAACCCTTAAATGCTAAATATTTCTTTTCAAATGTCATTTATTCAACAATAAACATCACACACAAATGAAAGAAATCGCCATGAAGTTAAGAAACCAGCTTATAGGATGGTTTTCTATGCCATTCTTTAATAAAACAGTTTTTTGTCTCTCCTGAAAAGTTGCCATTTTGCACTTACAACGTTATTGCACTCAGCAGACGAAATATTGAACATGGGATGACATATGTAAACACGCTTACATGAGTGTAAAAATACCTGTGTTTACTATAAACTGCATTATGTTGGATGGACTTGTAATGTGTAATACCTTGCAATCACCTTATATGGACACAGTAACAAAACAATAAACTCTTCCTTCAAAATACACTTTCTGACTTGCAAGTTACAACATTACAAAGATGAATGACTAACAATGACTAAAAATGATGTACAACATACCTGCAATAGATTACAACAATCTATTTAAGTGACAAAACTGATGATATTATGAACTGTTCAACACAGTACACAAATATTGAACATGGGATGACATGGGTGAGTCGAAAAACCCAAATCTACCCAAATCCACTGTATTTACCCAAATCCACTGTATTTACCCAAATCTACCTGATAATTACCCATATCCACCTATAGCTGGCCTATTTAAGGTCATTTAAGTTGTTTTTAATGTTTATATGATAGAATATATCACTTACGACAAATAAATAATCAAATTTAGTGACTTTGATATTTGGGTGGATGATAATTACACAATAACTATTTACCGCACATACCTCACCTCGCTCATGAATATGAATCAATTTTCTGTTGCTGATATGGAAAGGGTTTGAACTCAATGTGTAACCAAACAGGTCTTAAACATTACGAATTTAATTTGATATTCTATTGACGATTAAATTAATAAAATGTCATTTATTTATCTTTTTTTTTTTAAAGATACGCACCTACTATATAGGCAGGTGTAGTGCGACAAAACATCTTCAAGTCAGAATACACAGATTGCCTTAGGCTGTCCTATGATCAAAATTCATAGCACGCACAGAGATCACCATTACCTGTCTCTTTATTTCTGTATTTTAGATTATAACTAAGCAAATACGACAGAAAGAAATAAAGAAAGAAAGAAAGAAAGTAAGAAAGAAAGATCGAAAGCATCACGGAAACATGGCTATGTAATTTTGTCCCCTAGAGCCCTACTATGAGACACTAAAATTGGGGTTCACAGGAACAAAGATTATTATTTTTTAGTTCTGATCAAAAACATTGATTGTGATACACAAAAGAACTGCCTCGTCGAGTCGGTTCTAATGAGTACCCACAATCTATGTTTTTAGCCGTTATACGAGAGAAAGACAGGAAGAATAGAAAGGATGAAAAAAGATATAGTATTTACTCGCTTCTGTGCATTTTGGTTTTCCATCCAAGTCAACAAAATTTTACTTACATTGAAAGACAATAAAATAAGAACGAATGAATGCCAAAATTAGTAAATAAACGAATATATGATGTTTGAATAGAAAGAAAAAATGATAGAAAGAATGAAAGAAAGAAAAGATTATTCAACAAATGAACGAACAAATTTTGCAAGCACGAGTCTGAAATTTTTACCCCCAATACGGGGTAAAGATAATATTAGACATTATCTAGAAAAGCATGGTTCTGATCTTAAGGACAGAGAAAGAATACTTAATATCATTTTCGGTGAGGGCGGTATTGTCTTCAGCGATGGTGATCTTCAGTATTCAAAGCACTGTGATGATTTGCAGCCCTATTTTGAGAAATACCCAAAATTTGCAAGTTACTTGGAAAGATTTCTATGATCCACTGAAAAATGGTCATATCTCTAAACTGTGGACAAACAATAATTCAGAATCTATGAACCACCGAATAAAGCAGGTCGCAGATTGGAAGCAGTATAAACTGCCAGAAATTCTTTCAAAGCTTGAACGTGTTTCCAACATGCAACTGCTGAATTTGCGCCGTGCAATTTATAGTGAGGGCGACTTTAGGCTGTTTGGGCCTTTCGGCTCCTTTGTTGTGGATTCCACTGTTTGGCATGATAAATCCTTCAAACAGAAGGAAGTTATCTACCAAAAGTTGTTGTCTTCCACTCTGAAACCGGCAAATGAAAATAGCACTGAATCCAAATTTGTCCAGTCATCAGTATGTGAATATAAAGTGCCGAAACCAAAGGAAACTGCAGGGAAAAAACTCAACCAGCGGAAGAGACCACAAGCGGAGAGAACCACCAATGTACAGCACAAATAAATTTCTATGTTTTTTTTTTTTTTTTGTGTGTCCAGTAGAAACCGGTAAAATTCTGGAAATGTCAAGCTCAATGCAGGAATTCTAACTTAGTTGCCCAAAGTGACATTTCCATCATAGGACAAGACACTTCCAGAATAGTCTTTGCAGAAGATGATGGTCGGGTCACAAACATCTAGAACTTTTTCATTATTATCATTATTGTTTTTTTTGTTTGTTTTTGTTTTTGTTTGTTTTTCCTTTTTTTGCGGTTGTTATTGCTGCTGCTGCTGGTGATGTTTTAAATTTATTTCAATTGACTAGATGCTTCGTTTTGAAAAATTACACACCAGATTCACACAGGCCTGAAACGCCCCATTGCAACATTGCCAGATAACACAAACTTGTTACATGTAGTTTTTGACGCATGTTATGGGTTGGTTAGATTGTTGCCAGTCGACCCATTTAGGTTGTTCTTAGTCAACCCAACATTACTAAGCACATAAGACTTTTGCTGTGAATGTCCATGTGACATCTGCTGAAAAACATTAATTGTGGGTACTCGTTAAAGCGGCCTCATCGAGGCGGTTCTAGCGTGTTCCCGCAATCTTTGTTTGGAGAAGAAATATGAAAAAAAAATATTTATCGAACAAAAACTGACTTCACACCCCTGCTTCAAAAACTTTTCCTGATATTGCTTTTGCGCCCCCGCCCATCGGGGCCTGGAGAAATAGATTGGGTTGCACAGTGCTTCCGCGCGGAGCTGAAACCGTCCCAACTGGAGTACTGGTAAACAGCTTAGGTCTAAGCTTGCCCAGGAAAAGTGATGCGAGTCGGACCGCTCCTTAAACCCTAGCGGTTACTATGGGCGGTAGGGCCTGAGATGTCATTTCATCTCAATGTCGGCCAAAAGTCCCACAAAATCGGAAGCAATGTCTCCAAAATGACCTTAATAGTGTTGACGGGGACGTAAAACCTCATCTCAAACAATCAAAACTGAAATTGCTGTTGTGAATTCAGAAGTCTCTAGAAATAATATTTGAATTTTGCCGGTTTTTTTTTTCATTCATTCTTTTAATTCCGTAGATTGTAGGTGCCCGTAAGAGCAACCATGTACAATATTGATATTTTGGATAATAAAGAACACATTGTAAACCCCACTTTTCTCTTCATAATGTGGGGTAAACACTAAACAGGGCTGCTTGTTGAATTCCATGTAGAAAACACGCCTATACAAAATTAATGTAGTGAAAAAAGTTACCACCAAATTTTTTTTTCTGATAAAAATTCTGATAGTTTTCTTATTTCTGCTCAAAAATTAGTTTGCGGGGACTCGACAGGCAGTTCTATTGAGTACCCACAATTTATTTTTTAAGCAGAAATAAGAAGAATAATGTTTACCCCTGAACATCCCAGTTTAACTATATAAAAGGGTCAAGATTATTTTAGGCCTGTTCTCATGATGTGTCTGACTTTTCTAGGCTGTTAAATATTTAAATACGCATTGTCACTTGAACAGTAAGGTCAAAAGCTAAGACATAAAACTAAGATACGTCTATAGTCAAGAAAATATATATTATAAATATTATTATTATTAGAAGTAGTAGTAGTGGTATTGGAATTCATTATTATCATTTTATTTATTTATTTATTTGTATGTTTGTTTGTATGTTTTTTTGTTTTTTTTTGTTTGTTTGTTTGTTTATTTATTTATAAAGACGCACGTTTGAAATATAAATGAATAATGTCCTTCTTTCTGTATTATCTTTTTTTCTAATCAGACAAAAACCTTTAGAAAGCTTTAAGTCACGCCCAGTTGTCAAGCACTGTGTTTATTCGAACAAAAATCCTCGCCAATCAGAACGCTTCATACCCAAAGCAAATGTGTCAATCAAGCCCCGCTGGCACTGCAGGGGCCAATAGACTAGCAGTTTAAGTGAATGTGAATTAACCGTCCCTCTCAATTTAATATTTTATTAATAATTTTTGATAGCGTCTGAGATGTCCCTCACCCACTAAGCAGCAGCAGCAGCAGCATTTCATATAACCCGAGCCCAAATATATTATAAACTTTACCGCCGATAAAACGATTATTTTAAGATGAAAAATCGTGATATTTATATCATTTCTGTTCAAAATATAGCTTGTGAGTATTCGTTAGAACCGCCTCATCGAGGCGGTTCTTACGAGTACCCACAACCTATATTTGAGAGCAGAAATAAGACAAATAAGGTATACCCCTGTGAACCCCAGTTTTACTATGTAACAGTGGGGGTTCAAGGGGGTAAAAATTATATAGGCGTGTTTTCGTGATGTAAAAGAGAAATCCTGAGCCCAAAATTACTTCCTCGGGACCAGTGCTTATAAACCCTATTGGTTTTATTAGACGACATGGCTTGAGATGTCATTTCATCTCAATGTCGGCCAAAAGTCCCACAAAATTGGAAGCAACGTCTCCAAAATGACCTTTACAGTGTTGACGGGGACGTTAAACCTCAAATCAAACAAAAAAAGGTAAATATCCTCTATTTATGTATACCTTTTTCTATATGAAGTGGGGTTTATGGAATGTTCATTTTACGGACTCAGTGTTGCGCCGAGAGGGGGCCATGGGGCCATTTGCCTACCGAAAGTCATTGATGGCCCTTTCAACATTAAACATGGGGCCCGGATGACCCTCAGAAATCAACAACGCTGCTTATATTTTATTTACTGAAGCCCCTTTAAAATATAAAATGACCCTTTGGAAAATGTCATAAGGGCCATTGGTGTCCCCCAAGCAATCGAGCCTAGGCACAACACTGGGACTTGTTCACGTGAGTAAATGAATGAATGCCGACTCAGTTTAAATCCATTTTGTTATGAACATAAATTAGATTGTGAAGAGCAGAATGTGCTTGACCGGTGCTTTAGTATACATTTTAAAAGTGTTTTTTTTGCATATTCCCTTGGCCTCCGTGACCTTGTGGGTAAGAGCGCTGACTCTTAATAGCTTGGTCTCTCACCGCTGTGTTTCGAGCATACTTCTGGGCTACGACCACTTGCATTGTCACTATTCTAATTCTTCGTCAAATATTAATGTCATGATCTCCGGTTAGGTGATTTTTATTTATTTATTCATGTTTATTTTCAAATTCCATTCTATTTTCTCAAAAATGTACTTATTTGCATTTTTATTAATATGTTCGAGTTTATCAAATTCTTTTCGAAAGTAATAGATACTGTACGACCCACAAAGAGTGTCGGATCAATGTCGGGCCGATAGCAATAGATGGCAACGTCGTATCTCTGTCGGCCCGACGTTGGCCCGCTGTTCAGGTCTGGCTTTGACGATATTGCTATTATAATTAAATATTATAAGATGAAAAATGGCCACGTGATGATGGTTCTTTTTGTTTTAATGTTGTACTTGATTGAATTTGTGAATTATTATTATTATCATTAATTTTTTAATTTGTAAGCCTGACTCACGTGCGGCTCCTCTCTGGGGTGGCCTCCAAGCAGCAGGAGCTGGACATCAACGAGAATTTGTTTTCAATAAGGCTTGCATTACGAAAATACGCCTATTCAAATAAAATGTAAATGTACCAACAAAAATGAAACTTCTCTGATAAAAAGTATGATATTTTTCATATTTCTGCTCGAAACATGGATTGTTGGAACTCGTTAGAACCGCCTCGGCGTGGCCGTTCTAATGAGTACCCACAATGTGTATTTACCGGAAATAGGAAAAATGATCATTACCCAATGTAAACACCAGTTTTTATTTATAAAGGTGAGTTTAAGGGGGTTAAAATTATATAGGCATGTTGCGTGTTTTCGTAATGTCAAGTTTAATAGATACATTTTCGTCGATGACTGACTGACAGTAGCAGTTATGCAGACTCCCCAAGATTTAATACGTTTAGACAGAAATGTTATTACACATTTCCAAAAAGTTTCTCACATAAAACACATTTGTGTGCATTGCATTTACTCAGCCTGCACATAACTGCAGGTAAGTTCCTTTCCATTTTTTTCCTGAGTCAGGCAAGAATTAGTCTGGTGATTCTGACTTGAAGTACCCATTCTTCGTCACAAATAATGATGATAATAAATATAGATAGACGCTTATCAATAGTGTCCCGCCCCCCGCCCATCGGGGCTTAAAAAATAGATAGCGCTACATGATGCTTCCACGCAGAGCTGAAACCGACCGCTTAGAGGCTCTAAGCCTACCCAAGAAAAGTGGTGCGAGTCGGACCGTCCATGCATATAAATTGGGCGGCAGGGCTTGAGAAGTCATTTCATTTCAATGTGTCGGGTAAAAGTCCCACAAAATCGGAAGCAACGACTCCAATATTATGGTTGATTAGGGTTTTTTACGGTGAATTTGGGCTAACGGGGTTTTGAGGAGAAAAATTAACATTAGGACAACACACCCGTGCGACTTAGTGCATTTTTCACATATCCAAAATGGCTACTTTTCTGATGAAAATCCATGAGATTTTTGTTATAAATGTTCAAAACTTAGGTTGAGGGTGCTCGTTAGAATCGCCTCAATGAGGCGGTTCCAACGAGTACTCAACCTATGTCTTGGAACAGTAATAAGAAAAATAATGTTTACCCCCGTAAATCCCAGTTCTCTATATAAAGTGGGGTTTAGGGGGGTCTTCATTTCACGGACTTGTTCACGTGATGAATATCGGATTTTGTTTCTGGGAATTTTCATTTTGGTGGATACAATTTCCAGTCTATTTAATAGGCATGTTTTCGTAATGGGTTGGTTAGTTGGTTGGTCCTTTCTTTTCTTTCTTTTCTTTCTTTCTTTCTTTTCTTTCTTTTCTTTCTTTCTTTCTGTCTTTCTTTCTTTCCGTCTTTCTTTCAAAAACACACCTATTGGAATTTATGGGCCGAAATATATTCATCACAATGAAATTTTCAATTATTTATTTTTTTTTCATATTGGCTCAAAGCATGGATTTTTGCAACTCGTTAGAACCGCCTCAATGCCTCGATGAGGCGGTTCTAAATAAGAGTGTTTGTTTGCTTGAATGGAGGTTTAACGCGGGTTCCGTTTCAGCTCAGCGTGGAAGCATTTCAGAGATGCAGCCCAATCAGTTTCTTTCAGCACCGATTGTAGGGTGGGGTGGGGGTCCAAAAAATACCCACACTCTATGTCGACGATATATGTTTTTTTAGCAGAACTAATAAAAATAATATGTTCCCCTGTAAACCAAAGCCTTGCTTTATAAAAAGTTGTGTTTTTCAGCAGAACTAATAAAAATAATATGTTCCCCTGTAAACCAAAGCCTTACATTATAAAAAGTTGTGTTTAATAAGGTCGTATATTCTGCGATATTCTGCATGTTTTTATTTTTTATTTTTTTTTTTTTCACTCAACCGTCAAACATTCACTTGTCTATTTATTTTTCTTTCCTTTCTTCCTTTCTTAATAAAATAAATAAATAAATATTTTTTTGAGGTTTATAATTAATTATCTGACATTATTTATAATAGACGTGTGTGAACTATGATTATTACAGTGGTAACCCTAGGCAACCAACTGAAAGATGTTTCGTCACACTACACGCGTTTATCTATAGTGCGAGTTAAATTGTTACAAGTTACTTAATTTGATTATTTACTTGTCCTAAGATGTGCGGTTTGTTATAATGTTTCGTCTTGCCCTGTCTCTGTTCTGCAGATGGTGTCTGATATGTCAGTAAGATGTGGAGCTGATATCGGGCAAGAATAAACAGTCGTATTTTAAACATATATCGTCTCTCATAGCTCATTCACTGAGCGGCAATCTTTTACATTTTAATGCTAACTGTACATGTGTTATTTTGTTGTAAATGTAAAGTTGGTGAGACGTTAATAAATAAATTATCCTTATCCTATATTCTATCATATAAACATTAAAAACAACTTATATGACTTTAAATGGGCCAGCTATAGGTGGATATGGGTAATTAGCAGGTGGATTTGGGTGGATTTTGGTAAATACAGTGGATTTGGGTAGATTTGGGTTTTTCGACTCACCGGGATGACATATGTAAACACGCTTACATGAGTGTAAACTACGTACAGATACCGCCCAAAAGATTACCGGACACACCCGTACTAGCTACAAAAGCGACAACTACAGGCAACATAACTAGGTTCTACATAATAATCCCAGTTCTTGGTCAAAGGACAAGGGCAAGGGGTCTATAGGAGTATATGAATTTGGGTGATAAAATTCATCCTATGACACATACATGGGTTCAGTATCGTCTCTGAGTGTCGTTACTTATGGCATGGTATTCAGGGTCATATTTTTTTCCGATTCAGGCATGACCTAAGCAAACAAGGCCAAACATGAACGTCGCATAACGTCATATATAGGGATTCTATGTTTGTCACGAACTAAATATAGATCTAACTAGTGTTCGAAACCTAGTTAGGGAATCCCTCTCAAACTCATTTACCTGTCATCATAATTGTTCGCATTTTAGCATAAAATGCATTCATTTGTACTGTTTTAAAGAAAAATACTGGCTATATGTATTTTATTTTTGGAAGCATTTTTTCCAGATAGCTCAATAATGCACCTTTAATTACAAATGGACTTAACGTAAGAGTCCACCAGTAAAGAATGGGTAAATATCAGCAGTTTTGGAAATATTGTACTAGGGAAGCAAAAACAAGTGTGAAACAACTGTGGTAAATGAGCCAGTGTCATCATGCAAACACGCCTATACAAATACATTGACACCTTTATCGCCGAAAAAATGAAAATTTTATGATGAAAAATTGTGATATTTTTCTTATTTCTGCTCAAAATATAGATTGTGGGCACAAATACATTGACACCTTTATCGCCGAAAAAATGAAAATTTTATGATGAAAAATTGTGATATTTTTCTTATTTCTGCTCAAAATATAGATTGTTGGCACTCGTTAGAACCGCCTCATCGAGGCGGTTCTAACGAATACCCACAACCTATATTTTAGAGCAGAAATAAGAAAAATAAGGTATACCCCCAGGAACCCCAGTTTTACTATATAAAAGTGGGGTTCAATGGGGTCAAAATTATATAGGCATGTTTTCCTGATGTCAAGCGATCAAAGTTTCACTTTTGTCTATTGTAGAAAAGACCAGCAGGCAGCACGGAGAGAATATAAAAGGAAAAAGTCTCAGAAGAAAGCCCAGAGGCTTAAACAGTTGGAAGAAGAGCGAGAAAGTGAGAAAAATAAATGGCTAGACTTCAATGTAAAGGTGAGTTTTTGTTTTTTTCGCATTGAAAGTCGAGTTAAATATGTTCTATAAAAGGGTTATCCTTTGGAAGCAAGGAATACACCAAAGAACTGAAAAATATGGAGTGTATATGTTTTCTTGGCCAGACTAGCTAGTTTCGGCCAATTAGGCCTCATCAGTGACCCTCAGATATTTTCAAAATTCCACAATGGAATCAATGATCCCAAAGGACAAGAAAATATAATCTACACTATGATGTCATAGAATGTCAATCACGAATGTCAATCACTCATAGAATGTCAATCACGACAAGTTGTCATCTGCCGCTTACTTTAAAAGTCGTTTTTACAAACAGTGTGAACCCAGATCACAACATCTCCTTAACTGAAAGACGAGTCAACCCCAAAAATGCCAATCACTACAATTTGTCATCTGCTTTGTCAGCTGTCGCTTACTTTGAAAGTCATTTTTGCAAACAGTGTGGACTTAGATCAGACTGCAAACAGTCTGATCTGGGTCCACACTGTTTGCCTATATGAAAAAATGTTTTCAAAAAGTTTGCAAGAAGATTTAGCAGACGGCATAAGTATTAGGCACTAAATAAAGGGTGCAAAAGTACTTAAGAAAATAACGAGGAACGCCGGTTACCAAAACAGTTGTTTAATATATATTTTTTGTGTTTAAGCAAATTCACCAGTATGTAAATAATAAACATACAAAAATGTTCCCAATATTAATGTAAAAAAGTCTGAACTGGTTATCCAGTCAATAGGTTTGAAGGCTGATCCTTTCTTGTCAAAATGTCCTTTAACTAATAGTAACATGGCAAACTCCAGTGCAACATAAATTTCCACTTTAAATTTATGAAACTGGCAATTCCAGAACTCAGACGGCAAAATCCAATCTGTCATGCATAAAGTCACTATATTTAATTGTGTGTTATAACCTAGTAGACAGCCTTTTTATCCCCCGACCGAATGGGTTTGGGGGATATAGCGATCAGCCTGGCATCCGTCCGTCCGTTGACGCAACCTTGTGATGGCCATAACTCCTATACCCTTTGAGATTCATTGATGGTTCTTGGCACAATTGTTCAAAAGGCTGAGACGGCGTGTCATGTGCAAGAACCAGAACTCTGGATGGCATACTTCTTGAGTTATCTCCCCTTTTAATAAAAAATAGAATGACTACTTTGTGATGGCCATAACTCCAATACCCTTTGAGATATATTGATGGTACCTGGCACAGTTGTTCACAAGGCTGAGACAGCGTGTCATGCACAAGAACCACAACTCTGGTTGTCATGGTTTTTGAGTTATCTCCCCTTCCAATAAAATTGAGTGACTACCTTGTGATGGCCATAACTCCAGTACCCTTTAAGATATATTGATGGTATCTTGCACAGTTGTTCTCAAGGCCAAGACGGTGTGTCATGCACAAGAACCAAAACTCTGGGTGTCATGGTTTTTGAGTTATCTCCCTTTCCAATAAAATAGAATCACTACCTTGTGATGGCCACATCTCCAATACTCTTTGAGATATATCGATGGTACTTGGTACAGTTGTACATGAGGTTAAGCAGGTGTGTCACGTGCAAGAATCACGACTCTGGGTGCCCTGGTTTTTTTTAATTATCTCCCCTGACAATATAACCTTGTAATGGCCATAATTCCAATACCCTTTGAGATATATTGATGGTACTTGGCACAATTGTATACAAGGTCGAGATGGCACTTCATGCCTGAGAACCACAACTCTGGGTGCTATGGTATTTGAGTTATCTCCCCTTCCAATATAACAGTATGACCACCTTGTGATCACGGTACCTCCAATACCCTTTGAGACATATTGATGGTACTTGATGCAGATGTACAGGAGGTTAAGCAGGTATGTCATGCTCAAGAATTACATCTTTGGGTGCTCTGGTGTTTTAGTTATATCCCCTGACAATATTACCTTGTGATGGCCATAACTCCAACACCCTTTGAGATATAATGAAGGAACTTGGCACAATTGCATACAAGGTACAGAAGGGGTGTCATGTGCAAGAACCACAACTGTTGGTGCTGTGGTATTTGACTTATCTACCCTTCCAATATAACAGTATGACCAGCTTGTGATCACCATATCTCCAATACCCTTTGAGACATATAGATGGTACTTCATTCAGAAATACATGAGCTTAAGCAGGCATGTCATGCCCAAGAACCACAATTCTGAGTGCCCTGGTTTTTGAGTAATGTCCCCTGACAGTACAGCCTTGTAATGGCCATAGCTCGAATATTTTTGTGATATATTGCTGGTTTAATTCTGCTGCACTTTCTATTGGTGAACAATCTTCTGAAGGCCATATTGGCTTTTGGTCGGGGGATTTGCCATCTCTTCCGATGGCTTTTTTAACATGTTGTTATGTACTTATCAAAACATTTCTCAAGAGGAAAGTTACCTGTTTAGGCATTTATCCCCTCCCAAGCCATGGTCATCAAGGATAACAATAAGAACAGGTTTGTGTTAAACAACAAAATATCCATATCAATTATAATCTGTCTCAGTGTTTGATTCTAGACATTTGTTGCCTCAATATGGTTTCGATATTTCCTTCTCATGGAGAGATTATGATTAACTAGAATCGCGCAGTCGATGGCACACCATCGCATATCCCCATGCTTTTTAGCTCACCTGGGCCGAAGGCTCCAGGGGAGCTTATAGTATAGTGGGTCCTCCGTCGTCCGTCGTCCGTCCGTCGTCCGTCCACACTTTTGAGCAGCTATATCTCTGTATCCTGCAGGCTGATCTCAATCATTTCTCACCTGTAGTATGCCTCTGGTGGGGCATTGATGACATAAACTTTTTTTTGAAATCGCTCTAAAACTTTGGTTCCTATGGCAACCACAAGGTCCCATAGACTTACTATGGGAAAATGCTTGTCATCACCGTAGCGCCTTCAGTTTTGATCGGATCTTTCTGAAACTTATATGTAAGGTGACTGGGGATAAAAACTCGGATGAGTTCGAAAACCGGCCAAGTCGGCCCATTTATCATAGAGTTACGTCCCTTTGATTGCTGAAAATGCCCATTTTCGACCTTGTCATCACCGTAGCCCCTTCAGTTTTGATCGGATCTTTCTGAAACTTATATGTTATGTGGCTGGGGATAAAACCTCGGATGAGTTCGAAAACCGGCCTAGTCCGCTGGTTTATCATAGAGTTACGTCCCTTTGATTGCTGAAAATGCCGATTTTTGACCTTGTCATCACCGTAGCCCCTTCAGTTTTGATCGGATCTTTCTGAAACTTATATGTAAGGTGGCTGTGGATAAAATCTCGGATGAGTTCGAAAACCGGCCAAGTCGGCCCTTTTATCGTAGAGTAACGTCCCTTTGATTGCTGAAAATGCTGATTTTTGACCTTGTCATCACTGTAGCCCTTTCAGTTTTGATCGAATCTTTCTGAAACTTATATGTAAAGTGGCTGGGGATAAAATCTCGGATGAGTTCGAAAACCAGCCAAGTTGGTCCATTTATCACAGAGTAACGTCCCTTTGATTGCTGAAAATGCCGATTTTTGATCTTGTCATCACCGTAGCCCTTTGAGTTTTGATCGGATCTTTCTGAAACTTATATGCAAGGTGGCTGGGAATAAAGCCTCGGATGAGTTCGCATACCGGCAAAGGTGGCCTATTTATCATAGAGTTAGGTCCCTTTGATTGCTGAAAATGTTGATTTTTGACCTTGTCAACACTGTAGCCCCTTCAGTTTTGATCGGATCTTTCTGAAACTTATATGTAAGGTGGCTGGGGATAAAACCTCGGATGCGTTCGAAAACCGGCCAAGTTGCCCCATTAACTATATAGTTATGTCCCTTTGATGGCTGAAAATGTCGATTTTTTACCTTGTCATCACCGTAGCCCCTTCAGTTTTGATCGAATCTTTCTGAAACCTATATGTAAGGTGACTGGAGATAAAACCTAGGATGAGTTTGAATACCGGCCAAGTTGGCCCATTTATCATTGATTTACGTCCCTTTGATTGCTGAAAATGCTGATTTTTGACCTTGTCATCACCATAGCCCCTTCAGTTTTGATCGGATCTTTCTGAAACTTATATGTAAGGTGGCTGGGAATAAAATCTTGGATGAGTTCGAAAACAGGCCAAGTCAGCCCATTTATCGTAGAGTTCTGTCCCTTTGATGGCTGAAAATGTTGATTTTTGATCTTGTCATTACCGTAGCCCCTTCAGTTTTGATCGGATTTTTCTGAAACTTATATGTAAGGTGGCTGGGGATAAAGCCTCAGATGAGTTCGCATACCGGCAAAGGTGGCCTATTTATCATAGAGTTAGGTCCCTTTGATTGCTGAAAATGTTGATTTTTGACCTTGTCAACACTGTAGCCCCTTCAGTTTTGATCGGATCTTTCTGAAACTTATATGTAAGGTGGCTGGGGATAAAACCTCGGATGCGTTCGAAAACCAGCCAAGTTGCCCCATTAACTACATAGTTATGTCCCTTTGATGGCTGAAAATGTCGATTTTTTACCTTGTCATCACCGTAGCCCCTTCAGTTTTGATCGAATCTTTCTGAAACCTATATGTAAGGTGACTGGAGATAAAACCTAGGATGAGTTTGAATACCGGCCAAGTTGGCCCATTTATCATTGATTTACCTCCCTTTGATTGCTGAAAATGCCGATTTTTGACCTTGTCATCACCGTAGCCCCATCAGTTTTGATCGGATCTTTCTGAAACTTATATGTAAGGTGGCTGGGGATAAAATCTTGGATGAGTTCGAAAACAGGCCAAGTCAGCCCATTTATCGTAGAGTTCTGTCCCTTTGATGGCTGAAAATGTTGATTTTTGACCTTGTCATTACCGTAGCCCCTTCAGTTTTGATCGAATTTTTCTGAAACTTATATGTAAGGTGGCTGGGGATGAAACCTCGGATGAGTTCGAAAACTGGCCAAGTTGGCTCATTTATTTTAGAGTAACATCCCTTTGATTGCTAAAAATGCCAAATTTTGACCTTGTCATTATCGTAGCCCCTTCAGTTTTGATCGGATCTTTCTGAAACTTATACGTGAGGTGGCTGGGAATAAAATCTTGGATGAGTTTGAATACTGGCCAAGTCTGATCGGATCTTTCTGAAACTTACATGTAAGGTGGCTGGGAATAAAACCTCAGGTGAGTTCAAATACTGGCCAAATCGGCACATTTATCATAGAGTGACGTGCCTTTGATTGCTGAAAATGCCTATTTTCGACATTGTTATCACTGCTGCCCCTTTAGTTTTGAACGGATCTTCATGAAACTTAACTTACAAACAAGGAAGTCAGGCAGAAAGCTTGGAGGAGTTTGAAAACTCTTGTTTTTGAACTTGTCATCACCATAGCCACTTCAGTTTAGATCGGATCTTCTTAGCAAGTCAGGAATAAAAGCTTGAATGAGTTTGAAAACCGGTGAGGTCAGCCTGTTTATCATAGAGTTAAATTCTACTTGATTTTCAGAAAATGCTTACCCTGTCATCACCATGTCCTCCCATAAAGCCTTCAGTAAAGGTTGGCACTTCCTTAAACTTTGAATCTGTTAGCTCAGGTGAGCGATACAGGACCAAGCTAGCTTGTTTTTTCTCGAATGACACTCCGTAGAAGTCAATGTGGTTGCCTAACAATATTCAGGATCGTATTTTTATGCACGCTTGTCATAAAGTTACTGTTCATGCTTCAGGCGTTGTTAATAAAGTTAATAATGCGGGCGGCTTTCCCTTAGATAATAAATACCGTTATGTAA
The DNA here is from genome assembly GCA_963580285.1 of Lucinisca nassula. Lineage (NCBI taxonomy): Eukaryota > Metazoa > Mollusca > Bivalvia > Lucinida > Lucinidae > Lucinisca > Lucinisca nassula. The sequence continues at coordinate 185,851 of CAUZLF010000308.1, read as the reverse complement.
CCACGCATCAATAATCGGTTTCCTAATCATGTTGATAGTTGTCATAACTTGAGGCTGATTAAATATAAGCGGATCGGTATTGAATATATGATCGTCAAAAGGTAAGGTTGAAGTGTTTCAGCGTAATTAAAACAAATGCCATCATTCATGAATGGATGAATTTCGAATTGTTCTTGAAGATTGGAACAGTTTTTGTTGAAGTCTATGTTGCGGCGAAAATTACCGAGATTGCGATTGCTTTTTGTCAGGCGTCACGTTTTTTGTTGTTTTTTTTTCATTGCCGATACGACTGCAATGGAACGACCTTGGCGTATCGCCAATTCGATGGTCGTATTTGGTACGACTCTTTTTTCATTTCTAGACGTATTTGCTCGATTTTAGAGTCGTATTTACGACGATACGACCCTTATCAATTACTCTGGTCAAGTAATCTGATTGGTTGATAGTCAGTAGTTGGTGTGGCATATATGAATATTCAGCAGGACAATTTTGCTGTATGGTGAGTATTAATCCTTGTCTTGCTGAATATTCATTTAAGCCACACCCATTTCTGTCTATCAACCAATCAAATAATTTGATGTAATTTATTGCTACAAATTCATAAACTAAATGCAAAACAGTGTAGATCCTGATCAGATGGCCTCTTCAGAAGCTGTCTGATCTGGATCTACACTGTTTGCAAAGATAGGGGTTGTCGTGAACAGCAAGATAAGGGTTAAGGATTCTTGGGCCCATCAATTTTTTCAAAAGGCCCATCAAAATTTAGATTTTTTCATTTAAATGAATGAGAGATGGGCCCTAGGTCCATTTTTAGGGCCCATCAATATGTAGAGTATATAAAATTTTGAACAACATTTCCTTTGTCTGAAAAAGGGCATAGTGCTGGAAAAAAGGGCATGGCGCTAGAGAAAATTGGAATGGCACCGCACCATGCTAAATAGGGCTTGGAGAACCGATATATTGAGAGCTCTGGGGGCTTGGAGAAATAGATTGGGCTGCAATGCTTCCACGCAGAGCTGAAACTGACCGCACACATGAGTACTTCTTAGACAGTCTAAGCCTGCCCAGGATATGGCGTCTGATCAGGGCCTACACTGTTTGCAGAAAGTTCTGCCATTTTCGAAATAAAATTTAAGAAAACACAACCCCTAAATTGAAATGGACTTGTACTATATATGAGGTGGAAGATTCCATTCGGTACAAAAAGGGTTAAAACCTGGACTTTAACCCTTCTCTTGCTGAATATTTATTCAAGCCACACCCATTTCTGTCAAACAGTGTAGATCCTGATCAGATGGCTTCTTCAAAAGCCATCTGATCTCGATCTACACTGTTTGCAAAGATAGGGGTTGTCGTGAACAGCAAGATAAGGGTTAACGACTAGTGTGGCAGATTTTTGACAATCAACCCACCAGTATTCTCAGTGCTTTGATTCTAATTATGTCCCTATACAGCCTCACTCTCAATACTGTGTGTGATGCACAGCTGTTCCTGGGTATAAAGCAGCACCCAGCAATATGGATATAGTGTCTTTCTCAAGGACCCAATGCCTGATGCCCGTTGGGACTTGAATCTGGCGCCCCTCTCTCTTACTCTGTTACTGTGATTGCTAATCTCCATTACCTGCCCTGCAGACATTCGAAATTTGCAGAATGAAAACTGGCAGAGTAATCATGTAATTATTGTAGGGATCTTTAACCCATTGAAGGTTTTTCTATATGCAGGCCATCCTGTGTTAAGCAAGCACCTCAGGGATAATGAAAATGTGCTTGCTTAATACAGGTGAATTTTAATGCATTTGTCTTTTTCGGGAACTAAATGCCCGCTTGCTTCAGACAGGTTGCTTGCCTCATAGAGGTGGCCACTTAGACAGGTTTGACTGTGTTTGTCCATTTGTCATATAAGGGGTATCAGGCCTATTTTTTCGTTTTTATTCTATTTTTGATGGAAACTACTGTTGGCAAAAAGTGCAGGCACTGATCAGATGCCGCATTCTGCGGTGTCTGATCTGGGCCTGCACTGTTTGCCAAGGTACCCATTTAGGGTTTTTCCGCATACAATGGGTTAACCGACACAGGACATGACTGTGCCTTCACGGGGAGTGCTCCAGTTGATATCAATAAAAATGAAAAGTGTTAAGTGTTTTATACGAGTACCATAGCAACAGAAAATGTTGATATTTTGTGATAATTGAAGGATAGTTTTTGTCAATTCACCATGAAAACTTGTGTTGTGGGTATTCATTACAACGAGATGGTTCTAATTAATACCGCCGTCTGATGCAGGTCTGAGTGGTGATCAGGAGATCGCTGGTTCGATACCTGCCGGGGTCGGCAACATTCTTTCATGAAGATTGATCATGGAATCTTTTCTAAGGTCATTCTCTCCCTTCCACTGATTCACGAAGGGCAGTTGTCAGTTTCTGGCAAAAGAATGTGCACTGTACTGGTTAACTGCTCACATATAAGCCTGTCCAGGTAAAGTGTGGATAGGTAAACTGACGGGATGCAAACAATCTGATCAGGGCCTGCACTACCGTAAAAAATTTAAATCCTAGAAATCCTCAAAATTTGAACGCCTTGACAACTTGCAGTAATTCACCTGAAATTTTAACAAATAAATTATTTCTTTCGTGGTCCAGCAAGGATTCCATAAAGTGCAGACAGAATAGCAAATAGTGTAGACTTGAACAGACTGCTCCTTCATATGGATCTTCACTGTTTGCTAAAGCATGTCTGTCCCAATACTTCAGATCGTTACGGTATTTGGAAAAAATAAATCAGCTATTTTCCGATAACACAACCTGTCACCCCGAAATTTCGAAATGGACTCCTGCCATTTATAACGCAGAAGGTTCCATTACAGGGATACAGGCGCCCAGTCACCCAGTGCGCCTAAATTTTTGTCTGGGCACCTAAGTTTTGAATAAGAATGCATATTAACTTAATGTAAAATTTGGATTTATGGCAGTCTGGGCTATAATCGATTATCAGTCCTGTCATGGCGATTGATAATCGATTAGTAATCGCTTAGGTTTTTAGCTCACCTGGGCCAAAGGCTCCAGGGGAGCTTATAGTATAGTGGGTCGTCCGTCCGTCGTCCGTCTTCCGTCCACATTTGTGAGCAACTATATCTCTGTATCCTGCAGGCTGATCTCAATCATTTCTCATCTGTAGCATGCCTCTGGTGGGGCATTTGTGACATAAACTTTTTTTCGAAATCGCTCTAAAACTTTGGTTCCTATGGTAACCACAAGGTCCCATAGACTTACTATGGGAAAATGCTTGTCATCACCGTAGCGCCTTCAGTTTTGATCGGATCTTTCTGAAACTTATATGTAAGGTGACTGGGGATAAAAACTCGGATGAGTTCGAAAACCGGCCAAGTCGGCCCAATTATCATAGAGTTGCGTCCCTTTGATTGCTGAAAATACCAATTTTCGACCTTGTCATCACCGTAGCCCCTTCAGTTTTGATCGGATCTTTTTGAAACTTATATGTAATGTGGCTGGGGATAAAACCTCGGATGAGTTCGAAAACCGGCCAAGTCCGCCGATTAATCATAGAGTTACGTCCCTTTGATTGCTGAAAATGCCGATTTTCAACCTCGTCATCACCGTAGCCCCTTCAGTTTTGATCGGATCTTTCTGAAACTTATATGTAAGGTGGCTGGGGATAAAATCTTGGATGAGTTCGAAAACTGAACAAATCCGCCCATTTATCGTAGAGTAACGTCCCTTTGATTGCTGAAAATGCTGATTCTTGACCTTGTCATCACTGTAGCCCTTTCAGTTTTGATCAAATCTTTCTGAAACTTATATGTAAAGTGGCTGAGGATAAAATCTCGGATGAGTTCGAAAACCAGCAAAGTTGGTCCACTTATCACAGAGAAACGTCCCTTTGATTGCTGAAAATGCTGATTTTTGACCTTGTCATCACTGTAGCCCTTTCAGTTTGGATCGGATCTTTCTGAAACTTATATGCAAGGTGGCTGGGGATAAAACCTCGGATGAGTTCGCATACCAGCAAAGGTAGCCTATTTATCACAGAGTAAGGTCCCTTTGATTGCTGAAAATGTTGATTTTTGACCTTGTCATCACTGTAGCCCCTTCAGTTTTGATCGGATCTTTCTGAAACTTATATGTAAGGTGGCTGGGGATAAAACCTCGGATGAGTTCGAAAACTGGCCAAGTTGCCCCATTTACTCTATAGTTATGTCCCTTTGATGGCTGAAAATGTCGATTTTTTACCTTGTCATCACCGTAGCCCCTGCAGTTTTGATCTAATCTTTCTGAAACCTAAATGTAAGGTGAATGGAGATAAAACCTAGGATGAGTTGGAAAACCGGCCAAGTTGGCCCATTTATCATAGAGTTACGTCCCTTTGATTGCTAAAAATGCCGATTTTTGACCTTGTCATCACGGTAGCCCCTTCAGTTTTGATCGGATCTTTCTGAAACTTATATGTAAGGTGGCTGGTGATAAAATCTTGGATGAGTTCGAAAACAGGCCAAGTCAGCCCATTTATCATAGAGTTATGTCCCTTTGATGGTTGAAAATGTTGATTTTTGACCTTGTCATTACTGTAGCCCCTTCAGTTTTGATCAGATTTTTCTGAAACTTATATGTAAGGTGGCTGGGGATGAAACCTCGGATGAGTTCGAAAACTGGCCAGGTCGGCTCACTTATTTTAGAGTAACATCCCTTTGATTGCTAAAAATGCCAAATTTTGACCTTGTCATCACCGTAGCCCCTTCAGTTTTGATCGGATTTTTCTGAAACTTATATGTGAGGTGGCTGGGAATAAAATCTTGGATGAGTTTGAATACTGGCCAAGTCTGATCGGATCTTTCTGAAACTTAAATGTAAGGTGGCTGCGAATAAAACCTCAGGTGAGTTCGAATACCGGCCAAGTCGGTACTTTTATCATAGAGTGACGTGCCTTTGATTGCTGAAAATGCCTATTTTCGACATTGTCATCACTGCTGCCCCTTACGTTTTGAACGGATCTTGATGAAACTTACAAACAAGGAAGTCAGGCAGAAAGCTTGGAGGAGTTTGAAAACTTGTTTTTGAACTTGTCATCACCATAGCCACTTCAGTTTAAATCGGATCTTCTTAGCAAGTCAGGAATAAAAGCTTGAATGAGTTTGAAAACCGGTGAGGTCAGCCTGTTTATCATAGAGTACATTCTACTTGATTTTCAGAAAATGCTTACCCTGTCATCACCATGTCCTCCTATAAAGCCTTCAGTAAAGGTTGGCACTTCCTTAAACTTTGAATCTGTTAGCTCAGGTGAGCGATACAGGACCAAGCTAGCTTGGTCCTCTTGTTTAAAGATACCCCACTATATAAGTTCTCAATTGCAACTCCCACCCAATCTTAAGATCAAAATTCGGAAAGTGTCATGCACTCCTCAGACCAAAGACCTATCAGTTCCCAAAGTTTCATGTTTCTATCTGAAACGGCGTAGAAGGAGTTATCCGGTAAACGTTAAAAAGGTGGTTATGGGGGTGAAAATCCAAGTTTTTGACCTCTAGTGACCTCAAACCTGACCCTAGGGGTCAAATTTTGATTGTTATGTATTCTACTCATTATGCCGTTCGATTTGATATGTCACACAACCAGGTTCTGAAAACTTTGATTTTTTACCCCCGGGGCACCCCACCCCCTGGCCTGGCCCCTAGGAGTAGGATCAAAATTCCGAAAGTGTCATGCACTCCTCAGTCCAAAGACCTATCAGTTCCCAAAGTTTTAATTTTCTAGCTGTAAAAGTGTGGGAGGAGTTGTCTAAAGTGTGGGAGGAGTTGTCTGGTAAGACAGACGTACGGACGGACGTACGGACGACAGAGACAATTACAGTATCCCCACTTTTTCTTTGAAAAGCTTGGGGATAAATATGTTTTAGCAGTTCTTTTATGATCCATGATGACCAGGTGCTTAAGAAAAACAGTAACTGCAGTCTTGCTTAATAAAGCAAATAGTATGAATTTACCCAAATTCCGACTGTCTAACAGTTTTGAGAAAAAAAAATGTTGATTATAGGAAATATTTATTAATTTTGATTATTTTGCTAAATTTTGAAAGTATGATTTATACTGACATGTGAATTTTATGTGGAATTTACAGCATAATGTAAACAAACCTCGTTTTCAGATGTAGTTTTTCTCGGCATCTTAACCCGTATCTTGCTGTTCACGACAACCCCTATCTTTGCAAACAGTGTAGATCCAGATCAGATGGCTTCTGAAGAAGTCTTATCTTGCTGTTCACGACAACCCCTATCTTTGCAAACAGTGTAGATCCAGATCAGATGGCTTCTGAAGAAGTCTTATCTTGCTGTTCACGACAACCCCTATCTTTGCAAACAGTGTAGATCCAGATCAGATGGCTTCTGAAGAAGTCTTATCTTGCTGTTCACGACAACCCCTATCTTTGCAAACAGTGTAGATCCAGATCAGATGGCTTCTGAAGAAGTCTTATCTTGCTGTTCACGACAACCCCTATCTTTGCAAACAGTGTAGATCCAGATCAGATGGCTTCTGAAGAAGTCTTATCTTGCTGTTCACGACAACCCCTATCTTTGCAAACAGTGTAGATCCAGATCAGATGGCTTCTGAAGAAGTCTTATCTTGCTGTTCACGACAACCCCTATCTTTGCAAACAGTGTAGATCCAGATCAGATGGCTTCTGAAGAAGTCTTATCTTGCTGTTCACGACAACCCCTATCTTTGCAAACAGTGTAGATCCAGATCAGATGGCTTCTGAAGAAGTCTTATCTTGCTGTTCACGACAACCCCTATCTTTGCAAACAGTGTAGATCCAGATCAGATGGCTTCTGAAGAAGTCTTATCTTGCTGTTCACGACAACCCCTATCTTTGCAAACAGTGTAGATCCAGATCAGATGGCTTCTGAAGAAGTCTTATCTTGCTGTTCACGACAACCCCTATCTTTGCAAACAGTGTAGATCCAGATCAGATGGCTTCTGAAGAAGTCTTATCTTGCTGTTCACGACAACCCCTATCTTTGCAAACAGTGTAGATCCAGATCAGATGGCTTCTGAAGAAGTCTTATCTTGCTGTTCACGACAACCCCTATCTTTGCAAACAGTGTAGATCCAGATCAGATGGCTTCTGAAGAAGTCTTATCTTGCTGTTCACGACAACCCCTATCTTTGCAAACAGTGTAGATCCAGATCAGATGGCTTCTGAAGAAGTCTTATCTTGCTGTTCACGACAACCCCTATCTTTGCAAACAGTGTAGATCCAGATCAGATGGCTTCTGAAGAAGTCTTATCTTGCTGTTCACGACAACCCCTATCTTTGCAAACAGTGTAGATACAGATCAGATGGCTTCTGAAGAAGTCTTATATTGCTGTTCACGACAACCCCTATCTTTGCAAACAGTGTAGATCCAGATCAGATGGCTTCTGAAGAAGCCATCTGATCAGGATCTACACTGTTTGGCATTCAGTTTATGAATTTGTAGCAATAAATAACATCAAGTAATTTGATTGGTTGAGAGACAGAAATGGGTGTGGCTTAAATGAATATTCAGCAAGATATGGGTTAAGTCTGATCAATATTTGACCCATATCTTTGCAAACAGTGTAGATCCAGATCAGATGGCTTCTGAAGAAGCCATCTGATCAGGATCTACACTGTTTGGCATTTAGTTTATGAAATTGTAGCAATAAATAACATCAAGTAATTTGATTGGTTGATAGACAGAAATGGGTGTGGCTTAAATGAATATTCAAGCAAGAGAAGGGTTAAGCTGAAACCTGATTGGAGGTTAAGCAGTGCTTATGTCATTCCAAGACAAACAAGAGTAAATTGATCATTGTCCTTAATCCTTCTCTTGCTGAATATTCAGTTTAGCCACACCCATTTCTGACTTTGAACCAATCAGATTACTTCATGTAATTTATTCTTACAAATCCATAAACTTCATGTCAAACAGTGTAGATCCTGATCAGATGGCTTCTTCAGAAGCCATCTGATCTGGATCTACACTGTTTCCATAGATAGGTTGGTTGGTTGATTCAATGTTTAACGTCCCCATCAACACTGTAAAGGTCATTTTGGAGACGTTGCTTCCAATTTTGTGGGACTTTTACACGACCCTGAGATGAAATGACATCTCAAGCCCTGTCGCCCATTGAAACCAATAGGGTTTATTAGCATGGACGGTCCGCCTCGCACCGTGGTGCCTGGACAGGCTTAGATCCTCTAAGCGGTTTACCAGTACTAGTGTGTGGGCCAGATTAAGCTCTGCGTGGAAGCACCATGCAGCCCATATATATATATATATATATATATATATATATATATATAGATAGGGGTTGTCCTGAACAGCATGATAAGAGTTAATCATCTTCAGAAACCTGTGTTGTGGCTACTTGTTTGAATAGCCTCACTGAGGCTATTCTAACTAGTACACAAAACACATTTGATGAAGAAATAAGATTTGATTGATTGTTTTGGGTTTAACCACTTGTCAATCCTTGTAGGTCATTTGTGTTATCTCTCAGAGAAAGGAAGAAAAGAGAAGAAATGGTAGAGATGACTGTAACCCTCTACTCTTGCCTGTTGCAAAGACAGCAGGCCTTGCCCATCTATAAGCCAATATTAGTTGGATCTTCCATTAACGCAAGTTACACATCACCTTGGCCTCACCCAACCAGCCCCGATGAAGAAATAAGAAATTTTTATACCCCCGCAAACGAAGTTTGAAGGGGGTATATAGGAGTCAGCTTGTCGTCGTCTGTCGTCGTCGGTCCGTTACAAAAACTTTAACATTGCTCATAACTTCCTTATTCTTTGACCGATTTCTTTAATATTCACACACCACACACCTTGCCACTAGTACTTAAGATTGATATACACAAACCTGACCTTGACCTTTACGTTGACCTTCCTCAAGGTCAAATACTTGTAAAAATTTGTCTGACAATGCATGCGGGGGTATAATTGGCGCCCGTTAGGCGGCAGCTCTAGTTTTTTTTGTCCTCATTAATCCCCTTTTTTGGTGCTATATAAATATAAATTTTCTGATTTGATTTATTTTTCAGACATAGGGGCTTGAAGAAATATATGGGCTGCATGATGCTTCCACGCAGAGCTGAATCTGGCCCGCACACTAGTACTGGTAAACCGCTTAGAGGATCTAAGCCTGTCCAGGAACCGCGGTGCGAGGCGGACCGCCCATGCCAATAAACCCTATTGGTTTCATTGGGCGACAGGGCTTGAGATGTCATTTCATCTCAATGTCTGGTAAAAGTCCCACAAAATTGGAAGCAACGTCTCCAAAATGACCTTTACAGTGTTGACGGGGATGTTAAACCTCAAATAAAACAAAAGCAAATCAGACATTTTCAAAGACAGATTGATCCTTTTCATTCACCCCCACCCATAGGGCCTTGAAGAAATATATGGGCTGCATAATCCTTCCACGCAGAGCTGAATCCGGCCCGCACACTAGTATTGGTAAACCGCTTAGAGGATCTAAGCTTGTCCAGGAACCGCGGTGCGAGGTGGACTGTCCATGCTAATAAACCCTATTGGTTTCATTGGGCGACAGGGCTTGAGATGTCATTTCATCTCAATGTCTGGTAAAAGTCCCACAAAATTGGAAGCAACGTCTCCAAAATGACCTTTACAGTGTTGACGGGGACGTTAAATCTTTAATCAAACAAACAAATCCTTTTTGTTAATCCTCCAGAAACTCGAGTTGTCGGTACTTGCTAATATCTTCTCATTGAGACAATTCTAACAAGTACCACAATACAGCGCCCCCCATCGGGGCTTGAAGAAGTAGATGGGCTGCATGAGTTGAAAAACCCACCCACACACAAGTACTGGTAAACAGCTTAGAGGATCTAAGCCTGCCCAGACAAAGCGGTCCATGCTTTTAAACCCTATAGGTTTCATTGGGCGGCAGGGCTTGAGCAGTCATTTCATCTCAATGTCGGGTAAAAATCCCACAAAATTGGAAGCAACATCTCTAAAATGACCTATACAGTGTTGACGGGACGTTTAACCTCAAATCAAACAAACAACCAACAATACAGAGATTTCCATGAATAAGAAAATCATACTTTAACCCTTAACATGCTGAATATTTAAATACGCCACACCCACTACTGATTATCAACCAATCAGATTACTTGATACAAATTATTGCAACAAATTCATAAACTGAATGGCAAACAATGAAGATCCTGATCAGATGGCTTCTTCAGAAGCCATCTGATCTGGATCTACATTGTTTGAAAGGTAATGCATATCCGGGCTCAGCAGGACAAGGGTTAATTATCATTTTTAAATAATCCCTTTAATCTAGAATTATTTGAGTGTAAATGTTCTGTTGTTGTTTTTTTCAGACATTTTCAAAGACAAACAAGGGTAAGGTAAAGAAGAGTATATTCGCCACACCAGATGCAGTGGAAGGAAAAGTGGGGGTGGGGACGTGCGGGAAGGGGGGCAGGCCCATGACACACTATATTCACCAAGAAAAGTGGAAAAAGTGACAGTTATACATTAATACACATCTGAAACTTCATTGAAAATGGCTACTTACTAGTATAGACCAACAGAAAAAGGTTAGAACGAGCCTGCCCAAACATGTAGGCACAGTGGACAAAATCTTCACAGCTGGCATTTAAATAATAAGGAATGAGACAACACTTTGGCCAATGTTCTGAAGGATCTCTTGCCAGGGTTAGGCAAGCCAGTATGAAGGCTCACTAGGTGTACAGTAAAGAAGACTGGATATATACAACATCTTTTCTGCCAATTTTTGTTGTGTCTGCGTCAAGCATTGGGTGATACAGGAGTCTGGTTTTTCGTCCCTTCATTTGATTGGTCATCTGTTTATTTGTCTGTTACCGTAGTTAAGGTTAATGGATACACTTTTAGGGAAGACAACTCCTGCAGAAGTAGTTTTGTCTCCAATGTCAATAGGGGTCAACTCTTAAAGGAAAGAATTTGCTCCTTAGGAGCAAATTCTTTCCTTTAAGAGTAGACCCCTTTTTCAATGGGACAGGACTTAAAGAACAAGGAACAGTAAGTCCCGTGAGTTGTTAACCTTTGAAAAATGGCGGACAAATCTGCCAGGTGTTTCCATTCCCTTAAGATGTCAACTTTTGCATGGAGTCTTTCAGCAACCCAAATGTTCCAGCCCATTTCTGAAGAATTACAATCACTGTGATGCCGTAGCCTTTGGCAAAATTATTTATAAGAGTGACATACATGTTAACCCTTCTCTTGCTGAATATTCATTTAAGCCATGCCCATTTCTGTCTATCAACCAATCTAATTACTTTGATGTAATTTATTGCTACAAATTCATAAACTGAATACCAAACAGGGTAGATCCTGATCGGATGGCTCTTCAGAAGCCATCTGATCTGGTTCTACACTGTTTGCAAAGATAGGGGTTGTCGTGAACAGCCAGATAAGGGTTAAAAACTACTAGAAATAAAAAACAACAATTTTTTTCTAAGTAAAAGCTTGTTTTTGCCCAAAACAGGTGTTGCCATATGATTTGCAGCATACTTGAGCTAGTTATTTCCCTTTACTCTTTTTGTACCAAATGGAATCTTTCTCCTTATGTATAGCAGGAGTCCATTTCAAAATTTAGGGGTGTCAGGTTGTGTTTTCTTCGGTGGAAAATCACTGATTTTTTTTGCAAACAGTGTAGGCCCTGATCAGACTCATCATTTTGATCAGACAGATCATTTTGTGGCGTCTGATCTGGGCCTGCACTGTTTGCCAATTACCCGTTTTGGGGGTTTCCGGTACAAAATGAGTCCAGTTTTTGATCTAAATGACAGAATCACATCAATACTCCTGGTCACAAAAATGTGACTTAAGGCCTCTCTGCTAGGCAGTCAAAATTATGTGACTATGGTGCCGAAAGAGGTTAATTCAGTGGTGTAAATATACTTATACATGTATGTGTGAAAAAGATAATTGTAAAGGGAGGTAATACATTTGTTTTCATATTTGCTAATCATGTTTTACAATTCATCTGGGTCGAGTTGATTTTTCTTTTGTTTGTTTGTATTGGAGTTTAATGGCCCAGTCAACATGATTGAGGTCATTTTTGAGCCAGTCAGTTTACCAAGCCACACTTTACCTGGGTTAACCAGTACAGTGCACATTCTTTCACCAGAAACTGACAACTGCCCTACTTGAATCAGTGGAAGGGAGAGAAAGGGTCCTGTTGATCAAAACTAACAATGCTGTTAATGGATTTTTAAAACTGATCATATAATATATAGTATAAAAATATCTTTGCTGAAAAAGAAATGTGAGTAGCATGTTGCTCACATTTTTTCAGCAAAAATACCAGGGCCCAGTTGTCCAAATCATCATTAGCTTAACGAGCTTGTTAGTGGTCATATTATTAGCTGTTTTGCAAGTTCAATATCTAACATTTTGGTATTTTTGCTGAAAAAATGTGAGCAGCTTTTGCAGAAGCTGCTCATTTTTTTCAGCAAAAGTGTTAGCATGTTTGCCATATTAAACAATGTTTTATTGATAAGTTAACTTACAATGTTAGTTTTGAACAACTGACCCCCGAATATTAGATATTGTACTTGCTAGAACAGTTAACTTTTGACCACTAAAGAAGGTTGTTAACCTTTTACCTGCTGAATATTCATATTAGCCACATCCATTTCTGACTTTAAACCAATCAGATTACTTGATGTAATTTATTCCTACAAATTCATAAACTGAATGCAAACAGTGTATATCCTGATCAGATGGCTTCTTCAGAAGACATCTGATCTGGATCTACACTGTTTGCAAAGATAGGGCTTGTCGCCTACAGCAGGGTAAAGGTTAAACTAACAATGCTTAACGTTTGGGCTCTGTTTTGTAATTTGTGACTAATGAAGATCCAAGTCAGCCAATGCCAGTAGGCCTTTGCTAAGTTGGGTCTTTTCTTGTTCCACATGTCAGGTTATAGTGTTTACTGTGTTTTTACTGCACATTCACTTGTTATACTACACCTTGGGTCGTTATTTATGTTCTGACTTCCGGTGCGGCCCCCGCCCATCGGGGCTAAAAGAAATAGATTTGGCTGCATGATGCTTTCACACAGAGCTGAGGCTGACTGCACAGGAGTACTGGTAAATCGCTTAGAGGTTTTAAGCCTGCCCAGGACATGTGGTGCGACTTTTGAGTATTTATTTATAAATTCTCTTCAAATTCTGCTTACACACAGATGGGGTGCGGTTTGGAATAGTTTATGGACAAAATCTCTCAATTACTGATAGAGGGATGGCTTTTAAATGGTTTTTGGTCTGCTATTCCTTTGCATAATGTAAGAAGTTGCATTAAAATATTCCAAATGCCTAAATGTAGAGAAGCAAAACTATTTTGACCATTCCAGTTCTTAGTTATCTGCCCTTTATGTATCTGATGAATGAATTTTGGCGTAAATGGATACTTCCTACAGAATGCTAAAAGAAACATATTGTGGCCTTTGTGGTTGTCAAGTCATCTGCCATTGATATACAGTAGAACTTCAATGGCTCGAACTCCGATGGCTCGTTTACCATGGATGAGTCGAACCCGTTCTTGAGTCCGCAGGGAATTCCTCCAAATACGATATAGGGATAATTTAGGAAGATTTTCTTCATTTATCTTGCAAATGTATGCCGTGTGTACTCATTGGAATCGCCTCGATGAGGCGATTCAAATGAGTACACACAACATACATTTATAATACAGAACACTGAAAAGATATCCACAATTATCTCCATTATGCCTCCTGGTATGGCACTAATAGTAACCCTCTATTGCTCGAACTACCGCTGCTTCGAACAAATTTTCATGGTCCCAAAGGGTTCGACCCATCGAAGTTTGACTGTATACGGAAAATGCTCAATACATACATGTACATGTAGTTCCTTTACTGTGTGGAATAGGTGGATGAAACTTTGCAGAAATATCCTGTACTTAAGGTAGCATTTGGCTAGGGACTGCTACTCAGACCATTCCATGTTTGAGTTATCTGCCCTTGATAGGGTTGAAAAATAGTTCATGCCTCTATCTATGTACTGTATGAAACAGTTTGTTGACACTGAAGATGTATAGAAAACTAAATGCTGCATATTGTGACCAAAGTTCGCTACTCTGGCCATTAAAGTGCTTGGGTTACCTGTCCTTGAAGTATCTGAAAAACACCTTTGTTGCCTGTAGTGTGTGCCAATTTGCATGTAGTGTCTGTGCCAAGTTTCTTGTAGTTTCTGTGCCAAGTTTCTTGTAGTGTCTGTGCCAAGTTTCATGTAGTGTCTTTGGCCGATTGGAGTAATCTATTTGAAACCAAGAAATATAAAAGGCTATTCTCAAGATTGTATTAACCTCTACTGGAAACCCTTAAAGGGGTTTTTGGGAAACAGTGGAAGCCCAGATCAGACACCGCAGAACATGGCATCTGATCAGGGCCTACAGTGTTTGCAAAAAGTTCAGCCATTTTCTTTACAATTTTTAAAGAAAACACAACCTGACACCCCTAAATTTTTAAATGGACCCCTGCTATGTACATGTATAAGGTGGAAGATTCCATTTGGTACAAAATGGATTATTTCTTACGTCCCATTTCTTACGCCACCTGCTCTAGAAATACACATCAACTTCAGAATCTCACTGACACTGTTCAATATAACACTTCTGGATATAATATCCTAAAGATAGATCCCCAAAATGTGAAAGATAAGAATCTTATATGGGTGTGAGGGGTGGATGGAAAAATCCGTCCCGAGGGTCACTGTCCGGCATCATGAGGCTTGCCGAGTAATGCCGGACAGTGATCCCGAGGGACCAATTTTTCTATCCACCCCTCACACCCATATAGGATTCTTTTTCTTGCATACCTTCCATTTCTATTGCGAATTTTTAATGCTGCTGTCACTTCGGTTACCGACGTCCGCCATTTTGTGATGACACGACAGGAATGTTTCGTGACGTCACTCATGAGGACGCAGCGCATGAGGTTGTATTCAACCAGGGCATTTATCAAACACGCGATTATATTCGATTTTGGGTCGGAACACCAGGGTCAGAACATAAATTTCTATCCCAGGGTAAAATCACGGATTTCCTTGTCTGGTCTGCAAGAAATTTAGGAAAATGCCAATATATGGATACAGAAAATGACCATGAAAATGGCCAATGTATACCAAAATAGGTGTTATAGATGGATGACCATAAACCTTTTTTAGCTCACCAGAGCCGAAGGCTCCGGGGGAGCTTTTAGGATAGGCAGTTGTCCGTCGTCGTCTGCGTCGTCGGCGTCGTCGTCGTCGTCGTCTGCGTCTGCGTCTGCGTCGTCAACACTTTCAAACGACATCTCCTCTGAAGCCACTGGGCCGATTGAGTCCAAATTTCATCTGTAGCATCCTTGGGTTGGGGGATTGAAAGTTTGTGTTTTTTATGAAATTCGGCTCATTGGTTTGGTTGCTATGGCAACTTAGAGTTTCCATAGACTTATAATGGGGAAAATTGAAAAATGGCATTTACTGCCAAGCCACTGCAGATATTTTGACAAAACTTTCATAGAAATATTCCTTAGGCAATCTACTATCTGCCATATGATTTTAGGCCTACTGCTCATTTGTATTGGTTGCCATGGAAACCAAAATGAAAAAAATAGAAAAAAAAATACTTAAAAAATCATCTCCTCAGAAACCGTATGCTCTATGAGGCTGAAAGTTTATGGAAATATTCACCATATTTGCCTTTACAGGTTTTGTGTTTTTTATGAAATTCGGCTCATTAGTTTGGTTGCTATGGCAACTTAGATTTTCCATAGACTTATAATGGGGAAAATTGAAAAATGGCATTAACTACAAAGCCTTTGCAGATATTTTGACAAAACTTTCATAGAAATGTTCCTTTAGTAAACTTCTCTCAGCCATATGCTTTTATGTCAACCTGGGGGTCCAGTAGGTTGTGCCGGGGCCATACCCCGCCCCCAGTACTTCATAAAATGACTTATATCTCAGAAACCTTACAGATCCCCACCCCTAAACCATATATATTCTTGTTCCTATTGATAAGACGCATTCAGTGACACCAACCTGGAGGTCCTCCGGGATGTGCCGAGGCCATGCCCCACCCCCTCCACTTCATAAAAGGCCCAATATCTCGGAAACCATTCAGATCCCCACCCGTGAACCCTATATACTCTTGTTCCTATTGATAAGACGCATTCAGTGACATCAAACTGGGGGTCCCCCGGGATGCGCCGGGGCCATGTCCCCCCCCTCCATTTCATAAAAGGCCCAATATCTCGGAAACCTTACAGATCCCCACTCCTAAACCATATATATTCTTGCTCCTTATGATAAGACGCATTCATTGACCCCAAATTGGGGGTCTTCCGGGGTGCGCCGGAGCCATGCCCCACCCCTTCACTTCACAAAAGGCCATATATCTCAGAAACTGTTCAGATCCCCACCCCTAAACCATATATGTTCTTGTTCATTATGATGAGACACATTCAGTGACACCAACCTGGGGGTCCCCAGGGATGTGCTGGGGCCATGCCCCACCCCCTCCATTTCATAATATCACAATATCTCGGAAACCTTACAGATCCCCACCCCTAAACCATATATATTCTTGTACCTTATGATAAGATACTTTCATTGACACCAACCTGGGGGTCTCCCTGGGCCTTGCCCCACCCCTGCACTTCACAAAAGGCCTTATATCTCAGAAACTGTTCAGAGCCCCACCCCTAAACCATATATATTCATCTTCCTTATGATAAGGCACATTCATTGACACCAGCTTGTGAGTCCCCGGGGCATGCCCGGGCCTTGCTCCACCGCTTGACTTCATTAAAAGCCACATATCTCAGAAATAGTTCAGATCCCCACCCCTAAACCATATATATTCTTGTTCCTTATGATAAGACTCATTCAGTCACACCAACTTGGGGGTCTCTTTGTGCTGAGGCAATGTGCCCCGCCCTTCCACTTCATAAAAGGCCATATATTTCAGAAACCATTCAAATCCCCACCCCATATTCATATATGTTCTTGTTCCTTATTATTAGCACACCTACTGTAGTGGTGTCCGCAGGGGCCAGTCCTCTCCTTTCCACTTCATGAAAGGATATCTTGGAAACCGTTCAGATTCCCACCCCTAAACCATATATATACTTGGTCCTTATGATGAGACACATTTAGGGACAACAATCTTGGGCTTTCCTGGGAACGACAGGGCATGCTCCAACCCCTCCACTTATATCTCCAGCCATGCAGATCCCCACTGCTAAATCATATTATATTCTTGTTCTTTGTGATAAGACACATTTAGTGATACCAACCAGGGCTCCATTGGGTCCATGCCCCACCCCCTCTACTTCATAAAAGGCCTAATGTTTCATATACTGAGTCCACATTGATGCTCATTTGGATATGGGGGTTCATTTGGCAGATTAAAATGATATCATGTTAAAATACATGGCTGCAATTTGGCAGTGCCCACCTGAGCTCTGGTGAGCATAGTGGCCCATGGGCCTCTTGTTTACCAAATGGAATCTTCCTCCTTTAATATATATAGCAGGAGTCCATTTCAAAATTTAGGGGTGTTAGGTTGTGATTTTAGCTCACCTGTCACATAGTGACAAGGTGAGCTTTTGTGATCACATTTTGTCCGTCATGCGTGTGTGCGTGCATCTGTAAACAATTTTAAATAAGTATATCTCAAAAACCCCCATGGCCAATCTTGATTAAATTTCATGTGAAGCAGCATCAGGTAGGGGGAAAGGCTGCATAAGGTTTTTGGGCTGATCCGATTGGAATTCTGGTTGCCATGGCAACATATAGCTCCCATAGACTTATCATGGGAACAATTTTAAAAATCTTCTTCTCTGAAACCACAGGGCCCAGGGGCCCAGAGCTTAGATAATTAGCTTGTAACAATGTCAAGTGGTCACCTACATAAATCCTGCCAATCATGCCCCTGGGGTCCAAATTGGCCACACCCCGGGGGCCCTTAGCTCCCATAGATTCATAATGGAAAAAAAGCTTCAAAAATCTTCTTCTCTGAAACCATAGGGCCCAGAGCTTAGATATTTAGCATGTAGCAATGGCAAGTTGCCACCTACATAATTCCTGCCCATCATGCCCCTTGGGTCCAAACGGGCTAGCCCCAGGGCTCCTAAGCTCCCATAGTCTCATTATGGAAAAAAGCTTCAAAAATCTTCTTCTCTGAAACCACGGGGCCCAGAGCTTAGATATTTAGCATGCAGCAACAGCAAATGGTCACCTACATAAATCCTGCCAATCATGCCCCTGGGCTCCAAATGGGCCACGCCGTGGGGCCCCTTAGCTCCCAAAGACTCATAATGGAAAAAAAGCTTCAAAAATCTTTTTCTCTGAAAACAGGGCCCAGAGCTTAGATATTTAGCATGTAGCAACGGCAAGTGGTCACCTACATAAATACTGCCAATCATGCCCCTGGGATCCAAATGGGCCACGTCCCGGGGCCCCTTAGCTCCCATAGACTCATTATGGAAAAAAGCTTCAAAAATCTTCTTCTCTGAAACCACAGGGCCCAGAGCTTAAATATTTAACATGTAGCAATGGCAAGTGGTCACATACATAAATCCTGCCAATCATGCCCCTGGGGTCCAAATGGGCCACATCCTGGGGCCCCTTAGCTCCCATAGACTCATAATGGTAAAAAGCTTCAAAAATCTTCTTCAGAAACCACAGGGCCCAGAGCTTTGATATTTAGCATGTAGCAATGGCAAGTGGTCACCTACATAAATCCTGCCAATCATGCCCCTGGGGTCCAAATGGGCCACGCCCTGGGACCCCCTAAGCTCCCATAGACTCATAATGGAGAAAAGCTTCAAAAATCTTCTCTGAAACTGAAGCACAGAGCTTAGATATTTAGTATCTAGCAACATAAAATAGTCACCTACATAAATCCTGCTAACCCTGCCCCTGGGATCCAAATGGGCCACACTCTGGGGCCCCTTAGCTCCTTTTGACTTATAATGGAAAAAAGCTTCAAAAATCTTCTCCGAAGCAATAAAGCCCAGAGCCTAGATATTTAGAGTAGCAATGTCAAGTGGTCTCCTACACTAATAATTTTCTGGTACACAGGTGAGCGATATAGGGCCATTGGGCCTTCTTGTCTTCAAAATTGATTTGGAAAATGACTGAAGTTTTTGCAAAGAGTGGAGGCCCTGATCAGACGCCGCGTTCTGCGGCGTCTGATCTGGGCCTGCAGTTTGCCAAGGTACCCCTTTAGGGGTTTCTGGTACTGAATGGGTTAATGGTTATTTTTTATATAATCTACACATTTTTATGCCCCCGCCATTCCAAGAATGGTGGAAAGGGCATATAGCGTTGCCCCTGTCCGTCCGTCCGAAACTTAAACGCAGTCAATAACTTCCTTATTGGTTCATGGATTTTAAAATTACTTGGCAGAAAGGTTAACCATCATGAGACGACGTGTCACGTGAAAAACCCAGGTCCGTACCTCCAAG
Source organism: Lucinisca nassula (assembly GCA_963580285.1). NCBI lineage: Eukaryota > Metazoa > Mollusca > Bivalvia > Lucinida > Lucinidae > Lucinisca > Lucinisca nassula. The sequence goes on along the minus strand of CAUZLF010000308.1, from coordinate 166,325 downwards.
GTCAAGGTCATACTTAGAGGTCAAAAGTCAAAAAAAGGGTCCGAAACTTAAACGCAGTCAATAACTTCCTTATTTCTGGATGGATTTTGAAAGTACTTTACGGAAATGTTAACCATCATGAGACGATGTGTCACGTGCAAAACCCAGGTCTGTACCTCCAAGGGCAAGATCATACTTAGAGGTCAAATGTCAAAAAAAAGGGTCTGAAACTTAAACACAGTCAATAACTTCCTTATTTCTGGATGGATTTTGAAATTACTTTGAAGAAATGTTAACCATCATGAGACAATGTGTCACGTGCAAACCCAGATCCTTACCTCCAAGGTCAAGGTTAAACTTAGAATCTTAAACGCAGTCAATAACTTTCTTATCTCTGGATGGATTTTGAAATTACTTGGCAGAAATGTTGGCCATCATGAGACAATCTGCCTCACACAAAACCAAGGTCCTTACCTCCAAGGTCAAGGTCATACTTAGAGGTCAAATGTGAAAAAAGGGTCCAAAACTTAAACACGGTCAATAACTTTCTATGGATGAATACGAACATAGACATATTTTCAGGCGGGGGCATCCGTGTCCTATGTACACATTTCTAGTTGATTGGATATAACACCAGCGTTTAACTTCCACATTCCCATCTCCAAACAGCAGTGTTATTAAGACTTTAGTGTGTCTCAATAAAGTGCGACTTACTTGCCTGCAGTGGTGGGGTATCATACAGTGTAATGCAACAGTGGCTCACACAGGAGTCACACACGAGTGTCTTTCCTGCTAAAGCCTCCAGTAGTATGTCTGTTAATCATTTTACTTTTTGATTACTCATTCCTGGCAGATGAGAACATAATCATGGTTCTCCATGATCAATCAAAATTTTGTCTCTTTGTACAGGCCTCATATTTTTCAGGCATTTGCAGGATTTCAGGCTTTTAGAGCTTGATTTTTTTCTTGATTTCAGGCTTTTAGATTCTGATTTTTGTGTATATAGTCTATTTAAAAAACTATTTAACCCTTATTTCTGACTATAAGTCAACCAAATTACTTTATATTTTCACAAACTCCATTACAAACAGTGTAGATCCTGATCAGATGGATTACAAACAGTGTAGATCCTGATCAGATGGCTTCTTCAGAAGCCATCTGATCAGGATCTACACTGTTTGCAAAGGTAATGTAGTTGTGTCTTGTTCAGCAGGATAAGGGTTGAAGCTGCAAAATCGGGCCTTTCAGGCATGGAAAAGCGTGGTCAGTATGAGGCCTGTTTATACACAAGCTCTTATAATGATCATATCCCCAGATAAGGTAGAGTATCCTCACAGGCCTCATATTTTTCAGGCATATGCAGGATTTCAGGCTTTTAGAGCTTGATATTTTCTTGATTTTTTCTTGATTTCAGGCTGTTTAGATTATGATTTTTCCTCCTGTTCTGTTTAAAGTACTATTTAACGCTTATCCTGCTGAATAAAATTATTTCTCAACACCCATTTTTGACTATTCACCAATCAAATTACAGGATATAATGTATAATTACTTATAATGTATTTTTTCAGTTCACAAACTGCATTACAAACAGTGTAGGTCCTGATCAGATGGCTTCTTCAGAAGCCATCTGATCTGGATCTACACTGTTTGCAAAGGTCTGATCTGGATCTACACTGTTTGCATTGGTGATGGTTGTCATGAACAGCAGGGTGAGGGTTAAGGCTGCAAAATCGGGTCTTTCAGGCATGGAAAAGCTAGGTCAGTATGAGGCCTGTCCTCACCAAGGCACTTCTAATGAGTACTCACAGCATAACTCATTGCTTCTAATGAATACCCACAGCATATGTTTTTACGCAGAAATAAAAAGCATCAGTACTTTTCTGATAAAACAACAACAAAAAAAAACAACACCTCATCACGCAAACATGCCTATAGAGTTTTGGCCCCCTTGAACCCCACTTTTATATAGTGAAACTGGGGTTTCTAACGAGTGCCCACAATCTATATTTTGAGCAGAAATAAGAAAAATATCACAATTTTTTACCTTAAATTTTTCATTTTTACAGCGGTAAAATTTACAGCGTATTTGTATAGGCGTGTCTTCGTAACGACTTTATCTGGAGCTACGAATGTTACAATTGTTAAGACCCAGAGACATTTTGTTCATTTTATCTGTATAAAATAAACTGTATATTTCCAAGGAAGTTTCTTCTCTATTATATCCAAACCATATAATGAGAAACAGAACTACATGTATTAACCCTTTTTGTACCAAATGGAATCTTCCACCTTATATATAGCAGGAGTTCATTTTAAAATTTAGGGGTGTCAGGTTGTGTTTTCATCAAAATTTATTTGGAAAATGACCAAACTTTTAGCAAACAGTGGAGGCCCTGATCAGACGCCACGTTCTGCGGCATCTGATCTGGGCCTGCACTGTTTGCCAGGTTACCCATTTTGGGGTTTCTGGTACTAAATTGGTTAAACCTTATAGAAGCCTCCATGGTGCAATAGTTATGCTATTTGCCTCATAAACCAGGGGTCATGGGTCGATGCCGGACTTTGGGATGAATCTTCAAACCGAGGTCCTGTCTCCGTATGACCTTAGCTGTTGTGGGACGTAAAACTTGAGCACACATGTATAAACCAATTCTTACCTGGAAAGCCTGAAAAGGAACATAGGCAAAAGGTGCAGACCCAGATCAGATGTCGCAGAACGTGGGTCTACACTGTTTGCTATATAAAGGTTTTTTTGTCACATATAGGATAAAAACAGAAAAATAGACCCAACAACATTGAAGTGACAAATGGACTTGTTGAACATATGGGCCCCGTCAAGCGATTTTGGTACTTATCGCCTATGCGAGCAGCGAAGGTTCAGGGGAGCCTGCGCATCCGCGCAGTCTCGCCAGAACCTTCGCTGCACGCTTATACAAGCAGTGAATCAAGAGGAACCTTCAGACAGAAAGCTATATCCCTGGCCCCTCATGGCTGGGCATGCGCAGTTAAAATTTGTCATGACGGAATGCTCGAAGACACAAATTCGCTTGGCAGGGCTCATATAACAATGGAAGAGTCCACCAGTACACAATGGGTTAATATTGCTTGCCATTGAGCCGTGCCACAGCCATACCTCCCTCATCAGGAGTGAGACTCCCTCATGTTAATGCTAATTTTTGCCCAATTTATGCTAAATTTTAGTAAAATTTTGGAGTCTCCTTCATTTGAACTGAGAATTTCCCTATATTTTTTTTACATCTCTCTCATTACAATGGCAAATCTCCCTTGTCCAATCAAAAACTAGAGCTATCACTAAAGGTGATGAATACCCCCACAAAAACTGCCTTGATAGCACAACAGCGCCATTTTGCAATTTTTTCACTTGAAAGGGGCCATAACTATGTCAAAAATTGACGAATTGTAATGGAAATCGAACTTGACCTGTATTTTATGATGTTACATCAGTGTACCAAAAATTATAAAAATCGGTGAAGCGGTTTTTGAGTTATCGTCTGGAAACCAAGTCAACAGACCGACCGACCAACAGACAGACCGACCGACAGACAGACAGACCGACCGACAAGCTCACTCCTATATACCCCCACAAATTTCATTTGTGGGGGTATAAAAATTATCACAGGTATGCACAGCATTTCCTAAAATTTACTATGTACATGTTCACCTAGCAAATAATTAGATCAGTGTGTGCATCCATATAGTCTGACCAGAGACTTCTATTGCTGCATGAAGGAGCACTGGGCCCTTAAATATCCTTAGAGCGCACCATCACCTGAACAAGCCCATTTTATATAGGGAAAACTGGGGCTTACGGGGGTTTACATTATTTTTCTTATTTCTGCACAAAGACATATGTTGTGGGTACTTGAGGCGGTTCTAATGAGCACCCACTATCTATGTTGGAAGTATAAATTAGAAAAAAAAAAATCACGGATTTTCATCAGAACGGTGGCCATTTTAGGGATGTGAAAAATGCAATGTCTCGCACAGATGTGTTATCGTAATGCAATGATGACTAATCAGACCACGGATGCTGATCTGAGTCTTCGCTGGGCACACAAGTAAATTGTAGGAAATGTGCCCTGGCTCAATTTTGTTGATCAATGGTACATCAAGAAGGTAGTTGGATGAGGCAAAGGTGACATGTATCTCATATCACTGGGGCATCAAAATGATATTGGCTTACAGTTGGACAAGGCCAAGGCCTGCCTTGCAGTTGGTAAGGGTAGAGGGAGAATGTTATAAGAATCTTATATGGGCATGAGGGGAGGATTGAAAAATCCGTCCCAAGGGTCACTGTCCGGCATCACGATTCTTGCCGAGTGATGCCGGACAGTGATCCCGAGGGACGGATTTTTCTATCAACCCCTCACACCCATATAGGATTCTTTTTCTTGCACACCATCCATTTCTTAGCTCGGATTGTAATGCTGCAGTCACTTCAGTTACTGACGTCCGCCATATTGTGATGACAATAGGAATGTTTAGTGACGTCACGTAACGTGCATGACGTCAACCTTAACTATGGCGCATATGAGGTCGTATTCAACCAGTGCATTTATCAAACACACGATTCTATTCAATTTTGGGTCGGAACACCAGGGTCAGAACACAAATTTCTATCCCAGGGTAAAATCACGGATTTCCTTGATTTCCTTGTCTGGTGTGCAAGAATGTTATTTCTTCTGTTTCTACACTTCCATTTTCCTGTTTCACTTCGGTCCCTACAACTCCTCTAAAATCACTTTTCTCCCTTTCTCTAGGGGACAACAAAATGACCCACAAGGGTTGACGTGTTACAACCCCAAACAGTCATCAATGTTAAATCCATACATCTCTGATTGGTGATCAGGGGCCAGTTGTTCAAAACTAACGACGTTGTTAGTTAACGTATCATTAAAACTTTGATCATTTATTATGGCAAATATGCCAATAATTTTGCTAAAAAAATGTGAGCAGCTTTTGCATTCACAAAAGCTGCTCACATTTTTTCAGCAAAAATACCAAAATTTTGAATATTAACCTTGCAGAACAGTTAACAATATGACCACTAACGAGCTTGTTAAGCTAACGATGCTTTGAACTACTGGCCTCTGGAGGTTGCATGTTTGATACCTGCTGGGTCAGCAAGCACGGTCTTCCTTCTGCTGATTCAAGAATGGCAGCTGTCTGTTTCTGGCGAAAGAAAGTGCACTGTATTAGCTAACCTCTTATAAGCCTACCTAGGAAAAGTGTGGTTAGATATACTGACTGGCACAATATGACCTAAATAGCGTTGACTAGGCTATTAACTTTAAATAATAATACATCAATCGATCAACAGTTGTTAGCATAGAAGCCTCTGTGGTGTTGTGGTTACGCTACTCCCCTTGTAAACCAGGGATCGCAGGATCGATCCCAGGCTTCTCCAGACTTTTGGATGAGTCTTTAAACCGAGGTAAGGTCTCCGTATGACAATAGCTGTTGGTCAGACTTAAAACTCAAAACACTCACAGTTGTTAGCATAAAATTGATGAGCGATTACAATCTCAACAAAGTTCAACCGCTGTCTACCATAATTACAGAACAGTATTTACCCAATGTTTTTGGACAGACGGGCCCATGCAAACAGTGTAGACCTTGTTGAGATGCCACAGAACGTGGCATCTCATCAGGGTCTACACTGTTTGCCACACATCCTGCTATTCTTAGGCACAACATTGGTAATAAATTGTACTTGTTCAAGTTTTAGAACAAGTATGGTAAGGAGTTAAGGTGTCTGAATTTTAGGGTAAATACTGTGTGTATTTGGTCAGAACAGTGAAAACCCAGATGAGATCCATCTCATCAAGGTGGACACTGTCAGTCTGTCACTCATCCTGCTATTTTAAACACAACATTGGGCAGTAAATTGTACGGATTTGAGGTGTACGAGTATTTAGGGTCTAAATAGGGTAAATACAGTCGCATGTTACATTGATGAATTGTGTTGGGTTTTAACCCTTCTCTTGCTGAATATTCATTTAAGCCACACCCATTTCTGTCTGTCAACCAATCAAATTACCTGATGTAATTTATTGCTACAAATTCATAAAATGAATGCCAAACAGTGTAGATCTTCAGAAGCCATCTGATCTGGATCTACACTGTGAAGAAACCATCTGATCTGGCTCTACACTGTGAAGAAGCCATCTTATCAGGATCTACACTGTTTGCAAAGATAGAGGTTGTCATGAACAGCATGATACGGGTTAAGGATACTTCAACCCTTGTGGGTCATTTTGCATCGTTTCTCCAAGAAAGAGATGAGTGGGGTTGGGATTATGGCACTTTCAAGATTATTTCACTTAGTTCAAGCTGTTGTTAATTAGAGGTGGGCGAAAATCGTAGTACCAGAGAAAAACTATCCAGGGCCAGTTGTTCAAAGCATCGTTAGCTTAACGAGCTCGTTAGTGGTCATATTGTTAACTGTTCTAGCAAGTTTAATATCTAAAATTTTGGTATTTTTGCTGAAAAAAAAAATGTGAGCAGCTTTTGCATTCGCAAAAGCTGCTCACATTTTTTCTGCAAAAATATTAGCATATTTGCCATCATAAATGAGCAAAGTTTTAACGATATGCCAACTAACGACATCGTTAGTTTTGAACAACTGGCCCCTGATCTTCAGTTGCAGAACTTGGCTTCTAACGTGACCCGAGCCAGGCTTGAACCACAGTGGTGAAAGACCTTAATCATGATTAAATCAGCAGGTATGTGACCTGACCTGGAGGTAAATAGATAAGTCAATTCTGTACTATCAATGACCATATCCTTAAGGGAGTTAAAGACAACCACTAGTTGGGAATCACATTCTCTGACGATCTTAGCTGGCCAACATTACAAGAACACATCCGTACTCTTACGACATGAAAGCCGTAACAAAGGAAAGAAGCATAGCCTGAAAAAATCCCCGCCTATGGTGGGATCCGAACCCGGGCCGCTCGGGTGATAGTCCAGTGCTCTAACTGCTGAGCCAAAGAGTCGACTCCCTGACGCAGTTGTCAGAGAGTGGTTATAAACCTAGAAGCTATGCATATGATCTATCAAGGTAGATAATGGGAGGTAACACACCCCCTCTTCAAGGAAGTCATCATCATTTATGATGTCGTGGAGCCAACTTCGGCACGAAGCCAATTCTCTGGCATGTAAAGTCCAATCTCGGACAAGCCCCCATCTTACGACATGAAAGCCGTAACAAAGGAAAGAAGCATAGCCTGAAAAAATCCCCGCCTATGGTGGGATTCGAACACAGGCCGCCCAGGTGATAGTCCAGTGCTCTAACTTTTAGACAGTGAAATCTAATATTGTAGAAAAAGTTTTTGTCTTATGCCTATTCCAGCCAAGTCTGAGCCTGCTAAGAGGTCTTTTTCTCGTGAGAACAACCCACAAATGGATTAAACTTGGTGAACTCGGTGCGAAAAGTTTAGGACTTTTCTAAACAAAAGTGACCCCCCCACACACACACAACACCCATGTTGAATAAAAGCACAATAATGGTGTTTTTAGCCTACTACACGGTCATTTGGGCAGACCTGGACCAAGTTGTTTAAAGCATCATTAGCTCATTAGTGGTCATATTGTTACTGTTCCAGCAAGTTTACTATTTTAAATTTTGGTATTTTTGCTGAAAAAATGGGAGCAGTCACATTTTTTCAGCAAAAGTATAGCACATTTGCCATAATAAATGATCAAAGTTTTAACGATACGTTAACTAACAACATTGTCAGTTTTGAACAAATGGCCCCTGTGCATCTAACAAAACAAAAAGAAATAGTTACGCATTAACCATTCAAACGACACACAGCTTTTTCAAAGTAGTTTTTATGCCCCTGCCATGAAGTTGGGAGGGGCATAGAGTTTTCCCTTGTCTGAACGTCCATACGTATGTATGTCACACTTCTGTAGTACTTGCAACACACTTCAGATATGCATTGAACGTGCATAAAGGAAACTGGGTTCTGATCTAGCCACTTATTGCAAAATTATGTCCCCTTGAACAACTTAAATATTTTTGCCATATGTGTGGCTTGGAGGTTAAATAGTACTGTTCGTGTCTCCAGTATTTACTGCACAACATTGAAACTTGCAACCCACTTCAAACATGCATTGAACATGTGCATAAAGGATACAGGATTTTGCTCCAGCATCTTATTGCAGAATTATGTTTGCTTGAATGTAAAAAAAATTTTAGTCATACAGTCAAACTTCAATGGCTCGAACACCTTTGGGACCTCGAAAATCTGTTCGAGACAAGGGTAGTTCCAGCCACTGAGGGTTACTGTCAGGAGGCATAATGATATAGTTTAGGACATCTTTTCGGTGTTCTATAATGAAAAATGTATGCTGTGTGTACTCATTAGAATCGCCTCATTGAGGCGATTCTAATGAGTACACACAGTACCCATTTGCAAGATAAAAGACGAAAATATCCAAACATTTTACCCTCCTCATTTCTTATGTATAGAAATTCCCTAGGGACTCAAGGACGGTCGTTTCAGCCATGGTAAACGAGCCATTGGTGTTTGAATAATCGAAGTTCTACTGTATGTTATTTGGAGAGTGTTGCAGTTTCTAGTCTAGAATCTGTGTCTATCTACTGCATATGTCAGACACAATACTCATCTTGTGGGGCATATGGCGGGGGCATTCATCACCTTTAGTGATTGTCTGGTTTCTGATTTTCTGGCAAAAAATAAAGTTTGGCAACAGAAAATTCACATGAAATGTCAAGCCTTATTTTTGTTGAAAAATAATGAAAAAAAAATATAAAAATTGATTGTGGTCTTTGTAGGTTTTTTTGCAGAGCTTGTAGGGATAAAAAACACAAATTAAGAACACCACAACTCCCCTTGCCAGATAAAGAACAAAACTAGTTGGCCGGGGCCTGCATGTAGAGCCGCCAGCGCTTAATGAAAAAGGTTAACATAGGTCTACTTACGTGCATACGTACAGACGGACGTATGGACGCCATTGTGGCGACTTCGTCTCGCATTCGCTAAAGTGGCTCAACAAAAATGTTAACATTTGTTAAGGAAAAAGTTTAACATTTTCGTAAGTACAATAGAAGGTCAAGATCCCAGGAAGGGGGTGGGGGTATTTAGACGCTTAGTTGAGATCAGGATACAAAAGCAGAGCACCGCCCTGCCCATAGGGGCTTGAAGAAATATATGGGCTGCACGATGCTTCCACGCAGAGCTGAATCCGGCCCGCACATTAGTACTGGTAAACCGCTTAGAGGATCTAAGCCTGTCCAGGAACCGCGGTGCGAGGCGGACCGTCCATGCTTATAAACCCTATTGGTTTCATTGGGCGACAAGGCTTGAGATGTCATTTCATCTCAATGTCGGGTAAAAGTCCCACAAAATTTGAAGCAACGTCTCCAAAGTGACCTTTACAGTGTTGACAGGGACGTTAAACATCAAATCAAACAAACAAAACAAAAGCAGAGCAACTGTGGGTGACATGTGGATTACAGGTTCGCAGTTGTAACAAAATGAAAAACGTTAGCATTTGTTAAGGAAAAAGTTTAACATTTTCCTAAGTTCAATAGAAGGTCAAGGTCACAGGAAGGGAGTGGGGGTATTTAGACGCTTAATTTAGATCAGGAGACATGAGCAGACCAAGTGTGGAGGAGTTGTGGATTACGGGTTTGGAGTTGTAACAAAATGAAAAATGTTAACATTTGTTAAGGAAAAAGGTTAACATTTTCCTTAGTTCAATAGAAGGTCAAGGTTACAGGAAGGAAGTGGGGGTATTTAGACACTTAATTTAGATCAGGATACATGAGCAGACCAAGTGTGGAGGAGTTGTGGATTACGGGTTTGGAGTTGTAACAAAATGAAAAAGGTTAACATTTGTTAAGGAAAAAGGTTAACATTTTCCTCAGTACAATAGAAGGTCAATGTTACAGGAGTGAGTGAGTGAGTTTTTTAGTTTTACGTCCCACCAACAGCTAAGGTCATATGGAGACGGGACCTCGGTTTAAAGACTCATCCGGAAGTCTGGAGAAGCCCGGGATCGATCCTGCGATCCCTGGTTTACAAGGCGAGTAGCGTAACCACTGCACCACCGAGGCTTCTCAAGGTTACAGGAAGGAAGTGGGGGTATTTAGACGCTTAATTTAGATCAGGATACATGAGTAGACCAAGTGTGGAGGAGTTGTGGATTACGGGTTTGGAGTTGTAACAAAATGAAAAAGGTTAACATTTGTTGAGGAAAAAGGTTAACATAGGTCTACGGACAGACGAACGCATGGACACCATTGTGGCGACTATATCGAGCTTTCGCTAAAGCAGCTCGACAAAAATCATAGGAATGAAGGCACATTAAAACAAGATGTGTTTGTGAAACACGAACATGTCCGCGGGCATGGCCATTTTTTTTTTCAAAGTTGGTCACAGTTCAAGGTCAAGGTCACAGGTGGGAAGTCCTTGACACGACGAACTTACATGCCAAATATGAAGGCTCTGTCTTAAATGGTTCAAAAGTTATGAACAATAATATTTTTCTTTCTTTAAAGTAGGTCATAGGTCAAGGTTACAGGTCAAAACATTTTGCATGAATGTAAAGCCCTGGTCACAAGGAACCTACATGCCAAATATGAAGGCTGTATCTCCAACTGTTCAAAAGTTATGAAAAAAAATTATTTTTACTTTTAAGTAGGTCAAAGGTCAATGTCAAAAAATTTTGCATGGATGTAAAGCTCTTGTATCTCAAACAGTTCAAAAGTTATGACCAAAATGTTATTTTTTATTTTAAGTAGGTCAAGGTCACAGGTCAAACTTTTTTGCATGACTGTAAAGCTCTTGTCAATGTTAACTTTTTTTTTTATGTAGGTCAAAAGTTATGAAAAAAAATTATTTTTACTTTTAAGTAGGTCAAAGGTCAATGTCAAAAAATTTTGCATGAATGTAAAGCTCTTGTATCTCAAACGGTTCAAAAGTTATGACCAAAATGTTATTTTTTATTTTAAGTAGGTCAAGGTCACAGGTCAAACTTTTTTGCATGACTGTTAAGCTCTTGTCAATGTTAACTTTTTCTTTTATGTAGGTCAAAGGTCAAGGTCCTGGGTCACAGGTCAAAATTTTTTGTGTGAATGTTAAGCTCTTGTCGCAAGAAATCTACATGCAAAATATGATGGCTCTATCTCAAAAGGTTAACAAATAATGACAAAAATGTTGTTTTTTTATTTTAAGTACTGTAGGTCAAGGTCACAGGTCAAATTTTTTGCACAAATGTAAAGCTTTTGTCACAAGGAACAAACATGCCAAATATGAAGGCTGTATCCCAATCGGTTCAAAAGTTATGACCAATGTTATTTTTTCTTTTAAGAAGTTCAAAGGTCAAGGTCACAGGTCAAATTTTTTTGCATGAATGCGAAGCTCTTGTCACAAGGAACCTTCATGCCAAATATGAATGTTCTACCTCAAATGGTTCAAAAGTTATGACCAATGTTAAAGTTGTCCACGTTCAAACCAACCAACAAACAAACAGACAGGGTCAAACCAATATGTCCCCGCTATCACTATCGAGGACATAAAAACAACAAAAAACAACAACAAGAGTACAAAAGGTATAATTTATATCCTTGGAAAAACCAAAACAACATACACCAAAAAACAAAGCCAATCTCAAAACAGGCAACTGCAAAGGAATGTCTCTGTTGGAATGGTCAGCAACAAAACCAGTTGTGGGGCAACCCTAGACTGGTCTCAGACTTAAGTGATTGAAGTGATTTTAGTACTTAAACCTGATTATGTAATTTTACCCATTCCAAATATCTGACTTCATCAATAGAAATTGGCTTAACACTCTGCATGCTGGGTATTTTTGAAGCAGATGACATTTTGAAATATTTTTCTAATTTTCCTAGAAAACAGGATTTGGTATCTCATGCAAATTGCATGAGATATCAAGTTCTGTTTTTGGGGGAAAATAATTAAAATATTAACAATTTGTCATCTGCTGAATTAGCCTAGAGAGTGCTAAAGGTCAATCAAGAGACTGTTCTGAATTTTTTGTTTTGTTTCATTATTTAATACTTTGCATGCTGGGTAATTTTTTTTAATTTTTAGCAGGTGACATTTTGGAATATTTTTTTCTTATTTTCCCCAGAAAACAGGATTAGACCATTTGCATGAGATGTCAAATCCTGCTTTGTGGGAAAAACAATTTGTCGTCTGCTTAATTAGCCCTGAGTGCTGTAAAGGTAAATGGCCTGATACCAGTCTAGGGCAATCCCGGAGCCTCTCAGTCAGCCATTGTCCAATTTGATTACGCAAACACGCCTATACAAATACATTGCCACCTTTATCGCCGAAAAAATGAAAATTTTATGATGAAAAATTGTGATATTTTTCTTATTTCTGCTCAAAATATAGATTGTGGGCACTCGTTAGAACCGCCACATCGGGGCGGTTCTAACGAGTACCCACAATCTACATTTTAGAGCAGAAATAAGAAAAATAAGGTATACCCCCCAAAAAGCCCAGTTTTACTATATAAAAGTGGGGTTCAAAGGGGTCAAAATTATTTAGGCGTGTTTTCGTGATGCAATGCAGTTCCTCAAATCCCGATTACTGTTGTATAAAGATATGTCAGCCTCATCACGAGGAAATGTCTTCGGAGTGTGCAACCAGGTAATCACAAACCTGTCTAAGTTGTCTACTAAGACCAGCGTGAGTTTTCTACACATGATAACAAGTCTGTGAAATGAACACCCCTCTAAACCCCACTTTAAACAGAGAAAACTGGAGTTTACAGGGGTATACACTATTTTTCTTATTTCTTGCTTCCAGACATAGGTTGTAGGTACTCGTTAGAACCCCCTCAATGAGGCGGTTCTAACGAGCACCCGCAACCTATGTTTGGAGTGTAAACAAGAAAAGTAGCACAAATTTTTATAAAAAAAAATGTCTTCCAGACATAGGTTGAGGGTACTCGTTAGAACTGCCTCAATGAGGCGGTTCTAACAAGCACCCATAACCTATGTTTGGAGTGTAAATAAGAAAAGGAGCACAAATTTTCATAAAAAATGCAATACGGTTCACTTCACGGTTGAGTCATCGTAATGTTTTAGAGATTCAAATTACAAAAATTGTACCTTTCCACATGCAAACAAAATGTACTGATCAGACTGCACAGCTGTGCAATCTGAACAGTGCCTATGTTGTTCGCAAATAACATCCTAGGGCATGTGCTGACTAAGGCTGACACGATTAATCGTATAATCGATCGTTAAATTCCACAAAAATGATTATCATTTCTGATTTGCTTTTAATCGATTACTTGATGGGTACAATTTACTACCCAAAATTATGCCTAAAATAGCTGGATGAGTGGCAAACAGTGCAGACCCTGATGAGACGCCGCATTATGTGGTGTCTCATCTGGGTCTACACTGTTTGCTCAGGCCTATCTGTTCAAATATACATATGGTAAAGTGAAACATATGGTAAGAGTCATGCTCAGAGGGAAAGCCAGACAGGTAAAATAATGACAAAAACCTTAGCGATTACTAATCGATTATCGATCGCAATGACATGACTGATAATCAATTATCTTTTCAGCTCCGATTAGCCAGCCTAGTGCTGACAGTCTAATCACAAAGTCCATCTAGGGCTCCTGGGCTTGGTGAATCTTTCCAGTGTGGTGGAAAAGTTGCTTTGATGCTTGGTCTTTCTGCGCATGTGTTGTAATATTTGTTCAAAGCCGGGTACTTCTTCTCCATCTTGGCTCCCTGTCGGACTATAGTAGCGAGGAATGGAAAGAAGCAAACATCGGCCATAGTGAACTTGTCTCCGGCCAAATATGTCTTGCCCTGCAAACATTAATATGAATTGATGAACGGTTCATGAATCGATGGGAGGTTGAAGTCTGGCTCTGTGTCTTATATAAAGAGTAGATATTGGAGAGAAGCAATCTAACCCTTATCTTGCTGAATATTCATTTAAGCCATACCCATTTCTGTATATCAACCAATCAAATTACTTGATGTAATTTATTGCTACCGATTCATAAACTAAATGCCAAATAGTGTAGATCCTGATGAGATGGCTTCTTCAGAAGCCATCTGATCGGGATCTACACTGTTTCCAAAGATAGGGGTTGTGAACAGCAGGATACGAGTTAACACTTTGGTATAAAATGAAATTTGTGACTCTAACACTGGCAGTGCACCTCCCTTAATAACAATTTACAATATACGTAGTTTTACCCATTTTAAATCACTTTTCATTTTTTTGTTTAAAAGATATTTTTTTAAAGAATGGCAAGTTCTGTAAAGCCAAATGTTGGCTATTAATAAAAATTGACGTTACATGATAAGATAGAGGATATTGGTTTTCAGTAGTATATTGTAGTAAAATTTGACCTATTACATTTCATTTACAAATGTATTATAACAAGGTTTCCCTAACTATATGCCAGTCAAACTGGAAGACTCATCAGGTGAACAAGTTCGTCCAATGAGCACCCACCTACACCCCACTTTATATAGAGAAAACTGGGGCTTACCTGAGTATACATTGTTTTTCTTATTTCTGCTCCTTAGTGATCTGGTCATAGTGTAGTTTATATTTTCTTGTCCTTTGCGATCATTGATTCCATTGTGGAATTATGAAAATATTTGAGGGTCACTGATGAAGCCTAATTGGCCAAAACTAGCTAGTCTGGCCCAGAAAACATGCATACTCCATATTTTTTAGTTCTGTGGTGTATTCCTTGCTTCCAAAGGATAACCCTTTTTTATCATATGACGTCGCGTCTGAGAGTGTAATAACGCCATGTAATATTTTCGATAATCCACTAGTGGATTAAATATGCAAATTAGGTAGATACGTCCCGTAACGTTACATGTACGGCGTCCTTAACGACGTCGCGTTTACTAATGGCGGAATTTTGACATTTTTGTAAACAATCGTGAATAAAATGCGTTTTAAATATCATATGATAAATAGAATCTTGCATTCGTGCTCATGTATTAATGAATTTATTAAACTCGTTGAAGAAAAGGGATAAAATGCTCGGCAAAGCCTCGCATTGTATCCATTTTCCTCAACTCGTTTAATAAATTCAATAATACATAAGCACTCGTGCAAGATCCTCTATATAGAACATAGGTTGTGGGTACTGGTTAGAACCGACTCGATGAGGCAGTTCTAACGAGCAACCACAACTTAAGTTAGCAGTGAAAATAAGGCAGATATCAAGGATTTTCATGTGAAAAGATGTGGAGTTGTGAAAAATGTAATATGTAGCACAAAGTGTTATTGTAATGGTAACAGAACTGGAACCGTAGCCATGGAGCCACCTGTGTGATAAAATGTCGTCTTTCTGATCTCTAGGACTAGCATTTTTCAGTCCAAATTTAGATTGTTGGTGCTTGTTAGAACCGCCTCAATGAGGCGGTTCTAACGAGCACCAACAATCTAAATTTGTACCCACAATCAATTTGTTTGTTTGATTTGAGGTTTAACGTCCCCGTCAACACTGTAAAGGTCATTTTGGAGACGTTGCTTCCAATTTTGTGCGACTTTTACCCGACATTGAGATGAAATGACATCTCAAGCCCTGTCACCCAACGAAACCAATAGGGTTTATTAGCATGGACGGTCCACCTCGCACCGCGGTTCCTGGACAGGCTTAGATCCTCTAAGAGGTTTACCAGTACTAGTGTGTGGGCCGGATTCAGCTCTGCGTGGAAGCATCATGCAGCCCATATATTTCTTCAAGCCTCGATTGGTGGTGAGCAAAAAATAGTAAAGTAACAAATACCCCTGTTAACCCTTCTTTTCTCTGTATTGATTGGTTTGGGTTTAACAAATTCAGCCTGTGTGGATCTTTTTGTGTCATCTCACAGAGAAAGGGTCTCTCAGGGAAGAGATAGTAGCGGAGACAAAGGAGAATGAGGAAAATGAATGGAAGCATAGAAACAGACGGAAAATAATAAATATGCACTATCTATCCATGGTTGTGGCAAGGACAGCAGATAAGTTTGTTTTTGTTTGTTTGATTTGAGATTTAATGTCCGCGTCAACACTGTAAATGTCATTTAAGAGACCTTGCTTCCAATTTTGTGGGACTTTTACCCGGCATTGAGATGAAATTTTATCTCAAGCCCTGCCGCCCAATGAAACCAATAGGGTTTATAAGCATGGACGGTCCGACTCGCGCCGCTTTGCCTTGGCAGGCTTAGATTCTCTAAGCGTTTCACCAGTACGTGTGTGCTCTGTGGTTCTATTTAAAGCCCCAATGGGCGGGTCGTGATTTGATCTACATTTCAACTGGCTTCCAAACTGTGATTATTTTATTACTCAGCAATTTACTGCTAGAACTGATCTATTTAACAAGAAATTTTATAAAAAAAGATGCATATTTTTACCGTTTTTTGATCATTTTTCTGTACAGTCTAAACTTTTTTGATCTGTCTTAATTAACCTTTTTGTACCAAATGGAATCTTCCTCGTTATATACAGCGAGAGTCCATTTCAAAGTTTTGGGGTGTCAGGTGTTTTCTTCCAATTTTATTCGGAAAACGGCTGATATTTTTGCAACCAGTGTAGGCCCTATTCAAGACGCCTCTGATTTGGGCCTCCACTGTTTGCCAGGGTACCAGTTTTGGGGTTTATATCCAAAACCAGGTTAAAAATAACAGTGTAATAAAGCGGTTGATGTGTGGTTACTATCTTTTTTTTATCTATGCATCTACATGTATATAAAGGACTCGGGACTGAACTGAGGAAAGCCTATTCACCATATTTGCATTATTTGCTGGCTCCCAGCTTGCACATTGTCAATATTCGAAAAACAGGAAACCAGACCCCCTGACCTTGAAAGGTCAGGGGCGTCTGGTTACCTGTTTTTCCAACACTTATAATCTTCAGACTAGGAACCAGCAGATAATGCAAATAAGGTGAATTATGTGTCCTCTCCTAATTGGTATGTTATAGGCAAGCCTATATGTGTCCTCTCCTAATTGGTATGTTATAGGCAAGCCTATATGTGTCCTCTCCTAATTGGTATGTTATAGGCAAGCCTATATGTGTCCTCTCCTAATTGGTATGTTATCGGCAAGCCTATATGTGTCCTCTCCTAATTGATATGTTATACTTACTGACTGTGCCAGACGTTTTTCCCAATACTGTAGCTCAACATTAGCTTTTTTAAATCCTGCAGTTATCTTTTCCTGAAAAGGAAAAAAATAACCCATTTGGTACTAAATGGAATCGTCCTCCCTGTAAATAGCAGGACTCCATTTCAAAATTTAGGGGGTGTCCGGCTGTGTTTTCTTTAAAATTTGTTTGGAAATTGGCTTGACTTTTTGCAAACAGTGTTCATGTAGGCCCTGATCAAAATCTGGTGCACTGTTTGCCAATTACCCATTTTGGGGTTTCCGGTCCAAAATGGGTTAAATGTGGTGCAAAAATGCAAAGTAAACTCATAAGAATAGTATGAATTCAAAAAAAAATTAACAAATTCTTTCTCTTTCAAGGTTCTGTACATGTGCAAAAGGGATTTTCAGTATAAACCATTAGATAATATTAGATCTATTAGCCCTTGTCCTGCTGAATATTTATATATACCACACCCACTGCCGATTATCAACCAATCAGATTACTTGATGCAAATTATTGCAACAAATTCACAATCTGAATGGTAAACAATGTAGATCCTGATCAGATGGCTTCTGACGAAGCCATCTGATCTGGATCTACATTGTTTCAAAGATAAGGCATATCCGGAATTAGCAGAACAAGGGTTAACTATCATCCAGGCATTTTGTTACCAATCATTTAACCCTCATCCTGCTGAATAAATTAATTTTGTCAATTCCATTTCTGACTATCAACCATTCAAAGTACATGAACTTGAAATAATGTAGTCCTTTAACTTTGCGAACTGCATGATAAACAGTGTAGATCCTGATCAGATGGCTTCTTACGAAGCAGAAGCCATCTGCCCTGAATCTACAATGTTTGCAAATTTAAGGCAAAGGTTAACATGGTTTAGCATGACAAGGGTTAAGTCACACGAAGTGAAAACCTGTCTTAGCTGCGAGGTATCAGATCATTTTTCAAACACTTGCCAAGAATACAGCTAGGTAAACTGACCGGCTCAAAAATGACCTAAAATAGTGTTGACTGGGCTGTTAAACTCCAAAAACAAACAACATTACGAAAACACGCCTATACAAATACATTGAAACCTTTATCGCCGAAAAAATGAAAATTTTAAGATGAAAAATTGTGATAGTTTTGTTATTTCTGCTCAAAATATAGATTGAGAGTACTCGTTAGAACCGCCTCATTGAGCCGGTTCTAATGAGTACCCGCAATCTATATTTTAGAGCAGTTTACCCCTGCAAACCCCAGTTTTACTATATAAAAGTGGGGTTTAAGGGGGTCAAATTTATATAGGCATGTTTTCGTGATGAGCAAACCACCTGTCAGCACCTTTCATCAAAGACCATCCATATAGAACACACTGAAGACAGATAACACTGCACAGACGCACATGTTAATCTGACGCTTGTTTGTTTGTGAAAGTTTTATGTCCCACCAACATCTTATGTCATACGGACACAGGACTTTGGTTCAAAGACTCATTCATAAATCTTGAGAAGTCTGGAATCAAACCCAGAACCCCTGCCCTGGCTTAGGAGGAGAAAAGCTGAACCACTATACTACAGAGGCTTCTATCTTCTATCTCTTCATAAGCCGGTGCTAGGGGTCGTGGCCGGTTTTGCACATTTCAGTACTGGTCATGAACAGACTCAATAAAACCGAGTCTGCTATTTTCGTTTTGTTTGCTGTATTTTTTGCTTCCAAAGGATCAAGTTTCAGAACTTATCTATCTTCACTGCAGCTGGTGTTGTGCCGTGTGGCGGCCGTAAACCGTCTCCCCGTACATCATCATAGTGCAGGTTATATTTTCTGGTCCTTTGGGATCATTGAGTTCATTTGATATCATTTTGAAAATAGAGTTCTGCTTAAGCCGGTGCTAGGGGCGTGGCCGGTGTTGCACATTTCAGTACTGGTCATGAACAGACCCAATAAAACCGAGTCTGCTATTCTGTTCTGTTGTGACGTAGAGTTCCCCCGTTGACTTGTCGGGGCACCCCGTATTTCAATACGGGTAAATATATGAGCTCTTAATATATATTTGTGCTGGTGAAGGTTATATATACAGTTTGTGCAGTTCATATATTTATGTACACACTCGCCATGCGGCGTTAACACTGTGATATCTGTTTAAGTTTTGCAACTCTCTTTCGATGAATCTGCTCTATGAATTCTCTGGAGTACAGTTCTGTAAGAAGAATATCGTCGTTACTGGTCACATAAACTGAAGCATCCAATGTGAGCTGAGTAAACACTTCTGGGTCTGTTAGGTTCACGTCTTTTGCGTCTCTTAAGGCTGAATTCTCCTGTAGTTTTTCTTTATAGGCTTCCCTTTCAGGACCAAAAACTGAGCATTCTGCTATGAAGTGTTGCCGAGTTTCTGGAGCAGCTAAACACAGTTTACATGTAGCATCAACTGTGTACTGATTAAATGCAGCCCTATTACCTTGCAAAATATAAGATCTCGTTAAAAGTTTGCATTTTAATTGCGCCCTCCTATTGTCGGCAATACTATTTCTAACAGTACACCATATTGGATGAGCTTTCCCTACTTTAAGTGAAAGTGGGTTGACATACTTTAAGGATGATTTAATTACTCCTAATATCGTCCTGCCAAATGGACTCTATATGAGAGTTGATAGCATTAGTGAGGGCCTGTTTCCATTGAAACTTGGACATATGTGTCTCAAAAAGGCAAAAAATTGAGGGGAGATCATATGTTTTTAATATGGATTTAATGAAATTGAACCAACTATTCTCTTGATCATCTTTCATGACGAGCTGTCTTTCAGCAATTTCATGTTCAATAGATTGTCTCAAGCGGTACAATGCCCAAAAATGCCAGGGTAATACTATTTGAAGTGTTGTCCGGAAGACCCTGGATCTGCCTCAGAGACTTTCTCTGAAACATTTCCAGGTTTTCCAGGTCTTTTTTTTTCAAAGTTAATACTTCTAGCCCATATACAAGCCTCGGGACAACGAAAGTAGACCAAATGTGCCCATTTAGACATGTCTTAAGTCCATTTACGCTATGAAATCCCGCCCCCATTAGTGCGTATGCAGTTTTGCGCCCTATACTAATCTTCTCTTCAATATTCGCTTTATTCTTAGTGTTTCTACTGATGCCCAAATGCACTGTACATTCCTGACAGAGAATCTTATCTCCCGACATGTATAACTCCCCATTCTGTACACTCCTATTCGGATTGTAACACAAACAACAACTTTTTGTTGGGTTCACACAGTATCTCTCTCTGGACGTATTATTTTCCACGTCCCACAGCATAACCTGCATATCACTATGAGTCCTTGCTAGGAGAGCTAGATCATCTGCTACAGTTACATGAGGAACTTGAATAGAGCCGATTTTCACCTCTGTATACCGTTCCTCGAGTTGAAGGAGCAGGGGATTATTGTACCTCTTATAATGTGAGGTGGAAAGCACACACCCCTGTCTGACACCTTGCTTTAAGTTTATATGGTTTGACAACTGCCCTGCCCATTTCACCCGGGAGGAGCAGTCTGAGTAAAGATCTCGTATAAGCAACCAGTCATCTCCTTTAATGCCGTCGAGATAAAGTTTCCTCAGCAGGGAATGGTGGTCAACCACATCAAAAGCCTTCTGTGTGTCAAGAGTTGTGAGCAAAAGTTTCTCCTTGGTGTTTTTTGATTCCATAACGCATTCTGTAAGAATAAGGGCTGCGTTCAAAGATGAGTTTCCACTGGTAAATCCTTTTTGAAGTTTTGACTGTGATTTTTCTAGAATTTCGTTGTGTCGAGCATTGAGAATGTGTTCAAGTACCTTTAAAATAACTGGGGTCACCGTAATCCCTCTATAATTACCGGGGTTTGTTGAATCTCCTTTTTTAAAAATGGAGGTAAGAATACCTTCTTTCAAGACCACAGACACTGCCCTTGATTTGATTAAGGCATTTAAAAGCCCTGTTAGGAAATTTACAACTGGTTGACCACCTTTCTTCAGATGTTCACTACATAAACCCATAGCGTCTGCTGCCTTATTATTTTTGAGCTTGTTTAGTGCTTTTTGTGTTTCCACTTCTGTGATTTGAGTAATTTGCTGTCCTTGTAACTCACAACTGTCAGAGATATATCCCACGTCTGCATCCACAAGTTCCTTGTAATCTGCATCGAAGCTTTTATTCTCTAATGGCATCGCTAGTTGTTGAAAATGAGTCGCCCAACCCTGGCATATTTCTTCTCTACATTCACAAGTCCTGCCTTCCACGACCAGCGTTTCTGTTACACAATTGCTAGACTTTCTCTGCGCCCTGATGAGTCCAAAGAATGTTCTAGCATCATCTCCAGCACTCATAATGCTCTCAATCTGCTGTTCTCTTCTTCTGGCTGCCTCTCTCCTTTGTTCACTCCTAAGCGTTTTCGGGCTTCCCTCAGCCTGGCATAGTTTGTGTCTGCTAGGTCGCGTGAAGAACCAGTTTTTTTCCATTCCCACCATTCAAGGCGATAGTTTTTGACTGCTTCATTATTTTTTTTCTGGCCATGGTCTTTTTTTCTTGTTTTTCAACTCAATGACTGGCTTGTATTTTGGGATACTTTCCATTGTAGCCATTTTCAGCACCGCATTGAGATGACACAATGGATATAAAATGTCCAACTCTGAGGTATTACTTATGTAGAATGATTCAAATGGCTTCAATAACGTTGATATAGATTTCTTGTATATCACAGGGTCACATTTTTCCCATTTAGGCTTACACTGTATAGAATAATTTGCTTGTTTTGATTCACTGGATACCATCTTGAGCACGGCGTTCACAGGCACGTGATCTGAGGTATTTAAGGCCGTATTCGTTTAAACCTGAACTGTCTGTATATACTCACTGCCCATTTTATTGTAAAAGATATAATCTATTTCTGCATTGTCATTTTTATTTGGGTGGAAAAAAGTCGACTCCCCAGATTGACTGTACTCAAGTAGGTTGTTTTTTATGAAAAACTTCAGCAATTGGTCCTGCAGATTTCCCTTACGTTCACATAAAGAAGCATTAAAGTCACCAACAACAAGTATGACATGTGTGCTCTGATAAATGAACAGCACCTCCCCAATTTGATCTAGACAGCTCTGAAAGGTGTCATCACTTTTTGTGTTCCCTTTAGAATTTCTTGACGGCATGTACACATTGCAAATGCAGACTGGAGGGGTGGACTGTACCTCAATCACTACAATCCTGTTCTCTCCGTGGATAAGTTTCTTTATCTTAATGTCCAAACTTTTTCGAAAAAAGATAGCGACACCCCCATAGCCCCTTGGTTTCTGGGTCGGTGGCAAAGGGTTATTTTCATCAACTGCTTTGCTAGATATGCAATGGGTCACAAACGTATCTTCCAACTGTGGCAGTTGAAATGAGAAAAGCCAGTGCTCCTGAACAGCCAATATGCCATAAGTTTATAGTAACTCACCCACATACACCTCATTAGCCTCAATATTTTTTACATTGAAGGTGCCCACTTTTAAGAACTTCTTCTCCGCCATTTCTTCTCCGAAGCTCGGCCGCTTTCCAAAAAAGGCTGTTGTAACCCATTAATTCCCAGGGATTCCTTGCTGCCAATAGTCTGCTCTTCGGGACGTTGGGTACCTTGTAGGTATGTACTACAGTCTGTGTGCCCGTCCGGACCCTGGCTCCCTTGGTTTCCATGTAGTTCCTTGCTACAGCCCTTAATTCCCTTATGATATTGGTCTGTTTCCTCAACCCTTGGAGTGTTCTCTGACTCTAGACCGGGTTGGACTGTTTCATCGATTTTCGTTTTGTTTGGTGTATTTTTTGCTTCCAAAGGATCAAGTTTCAGAACTTATTATAGCCCCGCTTTGAAAAAGTGGGGCTATATTGGATTTGCCATGTCCTTCTGTCATTCCATGATTCCGTTAATTTGTGTTGGCTCCATAACTTTGTATCTGCTTAACATATTTTCATGAAACTTCACACAAATGTTAAACACCATAAGACAATGTGCAGAGCGAAGGAATTATTACTGTGGATTGCCTACTTTTGGAGTTATTGCCCTTTGAACATTGAAAAATGGCAATTTTAATTGTGTCCGCTTCATAACTCGAAAACCGTTTGAGATATTTTTAGGAAACTTCACACAAATGTTAAGCACTATGAGACGATGTGCAGAGCGCAGGAACCATAACTTTGCATTGCTTATTTTTGGAGTTATTGCCCTTTGAACATTGAAAAATGGCAATTTTAACAGTGTCCGCTTCATAACTCGAAAACCGTTTGAGATAATTTCATGAAACTTCACACAAATGTTAAGCACTATGAGACAATGTGCAGAGCGCAAGAACCATAACTCTGGTTTTCGTATTTTCTGTGTGTCTGTCTGTGTGTCTGTCTGTGTCTGTTAACAATTTTCGTGTCCGCTCCATAACTTTAAAACCCATTCACATATTTTCATGAAACTTCACACAAACATTAAACACCATGAGATGGTGTGCAGAGTGCAGGAACCATAACTCTGGATTGCCTAATTTTTGAGTTATTTCCCTTTGAATATTGAAAAATATCAATTTTAGCCGTCTTTGCTCGATAACTCAAAAACCGTTTGAGATAATTTTATGAAACTTCACACAAATGTAAAGCACCATATTACGTGTGCAGAGCGCAGGAACCCAAACTCTGGATTGTCTACTTTTTCAGTTATAGGCTTTTGAATATTAAAAAATGGCAATTTTAACTATGTCCGCTCCATAACCGTTTCTGATATTTTCATGAAACTTCAAATAAATGAAAAGCACCTTGAGATGATGTGCAGAGTGCAGGAACCATAACTCTGGTTTGCCTACTTTAGGAGTTATTGCCCTTTGAACATTTAAAAAGGCAATTTTGACTGTGTCGGCTCCATAACTCACAAACCATTTGAGATATTTTCATGACACTTCACACAAGTGTAAAGCACCATGAGACAATGTGCAGAGCGCAGGAACCCTGACTCTGATTTGCCTACTTTAGGAGTTATTACCCTTTGAACATTGAAAAATGGAAGATGAAATTTAGTATAAACATGGACATTCTGGTAATGTATCATGCTCATTGAAATGAGGGACAAGGGCTCACAACTCTTAGAGTTTTTCCAGATAATGTAAAATTTTCAACAGTTATTTCTTGTTCATAACTGTTTTCTCTGCAGCTTAAATAACTTTCTTCTCTGACAGCGCTGAAGCTGGGCTATAGTCAGATCCTCTGACAGCTCTAGTTTATCTTCACTGCAGCTGGTGTTGTGCCGTGTGGCAGCCGTAAAACGTCTCCCCGTACATCATCATAGTGCAGATTATATTTTCTGGTCCTTTGTGATCATTGAGTTCATTTGGTTTCATTTTGAAAATAGAGTTCTGCTTAAGCCGGTGCTAGGGGCATGGCCGGTGTTGCACATTTCAGTACTGGTCATGAACAGACTCAATAAAACCGAGTCTGCTATTTTCGTTTTGTTTGCTGTATTTTTTGCTTCCAAAGGATCTAACTTCAGAACTTTTCTATCCTGAACCTGATGAGTACTCATCTTCACTTGATGTGGCCTCTCTGACAGTTAGAATTTTGGAATTTAACCCTTCTCTTGCTGAATATTCAGTTTAGCCACACCCATTTCTGACTTTGAACCAATCAGATTACTTGATGTAATTTATTCCTACAAATTCATAAATTGAATGTCAAACAGTATAGATCCAGATCTGGATCTATATGAGGTGCCGTTTTACTATAAATCCCCTATTTTGTGATATCACTAAATCCAATTAGTGATATCACTAAATAGAATTAGTGATATCACTAAATAGAGATGAATTTGTGATATCACAAAATCGAATTAGTGATATCACAAAATCGATTTAGTGATATCACTAAATAGAATTAGTGATATCACTTAATCAAATTTATATTGTGATATCACAAAATCGAATTAGTGATATCACTTTACTGATTTTGTGATATCACTAATTCGATTTTGTGATATCACAAATTCGATTTAGTGATATCACTAAATAGTCATGATTTAGTGATATCACAAAATCGAATTAGTGATATCACCAAATCGAATTAGTGATATCACTAAATATGAACGAATTAGTGATATCACAAAATCGAATTAGTGATATCACAAAATATGTTATATTTGCAAACAATGCAATGTTTACTCCCTAGCCCATTGTATACTAGAGGTCTCTTCCACTGCTATATGCTGGACAAGTCCATTTGCCATATAAGGGGTGGCAGGCCTAGTTTTTCGTTTTTATTTTATTTTGACGGAAAATTATGTTAGCAAATAATGCAGGCCCTGATCAGATGCCGCGTTCTGTGGTGTCTGATCTTGGTCTGCACTGTTTGCAGGAGTTTCCCGCATCCAATGGGCTAATATTTAGTTGCCTGACAGAGGTGCCCCCCTTACAACCTACGTCACCGTTACGTCACGTATTGTGTGGTTTTCAACTGTTCAGCTATAACTTGTGCTCGTTATAATAAGCAGGGCGTTGCAATAAGATATGATCAGTGCATTAAAAGGGTTAACATCTGGGTTACATGTTTTCTTGTAGAAAAATTTCACAAGTTTTCTGGAGTGTGTGAACTTGGCTTGGGATTCGCGGGTTGGAATATCGATTTTGCCTAACATTCACTAATATTTTACTATACTTTACTACTACGGAATAAATCGAATTCCAAACTCCATACTCCAGACTCCAAGCCAACTTCATACACTTAGTTTTCTTTTTATTCACAACACCCCAAACAAATTCGTCATTTTGTTACTCTAACCGAGAGCTATTTCACTAGGGATGTTTACTGCCAGTCGAATAATAAAAATCCACAAAATTCTTTGTCATCATGACGTAGGTTGTTGCCAGTGTTCAGAACAACGTCGGTCATATTCTGAAAGCTATTTTGAATTTTGAGACTGGTGATGTGATGTAGAAGAAGAAGAAGAAGAATTTTATTTAGACGTAAACTATAACAGTTTCTAGTCTATCAGCATGCATATTATATAATAATAATATCACATGGTCACGATACAAAATATAAATGGCTAAACAACAGAAAATACAGTGTGTTACGTTCATGATACATAAAGGCTAAATATATGTACCCTCTGGAGTTTGAACTCCATATTAATAATCATGCCTAGTTGCAGTCAACATATATGGAAAAGACGTACTGTCAGAAGTTATCACACAACGAGTAACCAACGTCGCGCCTGCGTCGATGCACAACGTTGCATATATTAGAGTTTCTGATGATGCTTAGTATTTACTTATTTTACAATTATATCTCATATATAAACCTTTTCATACAATTATGAATATGTAAACCAATTATTACGGCGTCATAATTGATCTTCGAAGTGCAAAGGACTCATATATATATTTGCCTAATTTTAGTAATACCCCTTGTTGTTTTGCTTGCATTAGTAATGTAAATTTATGAACACTTGGTCTCCTATAATAAAACGGGCGGATATATTTCTGTCTTAAATCACTATAAACAGGGCACACGAGTACAAAATGGTACTCGTCCTCAATATCAGATTTATTACATAGAGTACATATACGCTGTTCTCTATCGACCCTATTTCTAGCATATCTTCCCGTTTCGATACGTAGTTGGTGAGAAGATAATCTCAGTCGGGATAAAGCCATTCTAAATTTCTTAGGTAATACGTTCAAATAATGCTCGAAATCGAAAGACAATTTATAGTGCTTATAAAGGGTAAGTGCTCTACTATTTGCGATGTCATTATACCAGCTTTGTTTAAAAACATCCAATACTCTTTGCTTAAACTGCAAATGAAATGTTTTTAGATTGACTAAAAATGGATCATTCCAAACAAAAGAAAATCCATACTTATCTAAAAGGGACTTGACGCCTTTTGCCCAGTTACTTGAATTTGCACCAGTGTTATCCACAAGCGAACTATAGAGTTTTTGTACCAAAATATTGTCAGAATTTATTATATGACACCAAAATTTGATGATACGTGTATATCTTGAAATATATAAAGGATAGCGTTCGAGCTCACCGTATACCCCGATATTACATGTTGAAGACTTCACTTTCAATAAATACTTACAAAATTTAAGATGAATTCTTTCAATTTCCTTACATTTTCCAAACCCCCATATCTCACATGAATAGCTCAGTATAGTTCCCACAAAAGCATCAAACAATTGGCACATAACTTTAGGTGTAAAAGAATATCTTTTTGTATTGTGTATTAAACAATTCATGGCTTTTAATCCTTTGCCTACCAGTGTTTCTTGGTTCAATGCAAATTTTCCCGTATAATTAAAAACCGTACCTAAATAATTAAAATCACTGACAACTTCTAAATTTTTACCCTTATATGTCCATGATTCATCATTTAGTAGTCCCCCACGTTTCCTAAAAACTACAATTTTTGTTTTGTCAGTATTAACTTGTAAACCCCATTTTTGACAATATCTTTCCAAAAGGTCTAAACTTGTCTGCAAATCGTCCTTATCTTTTCCCAAAATTACCATATCATCTGCAAATAACATCAATATAAAGGTAATATCATCAAGTGTTAACCCACACGTTTGATCAGCTTGTAGAAATAATTCCAAATCTTCTATGAATAATGAAAACAAAACGGGTGAAAGTACCTCCCCCTGTTTTAAACCGATTGCGCATTCAAAGAAATCTGAATATGAGTTACACCCCCTTACACACGTTTTAACCTTCGTATACATATCTTTAATAATTCTTAATATTTTACCATCCAGACCTAATTTAAATAACTTGAACCATAAACCATTCAGATAGATACTGTCAAATGCCTTTTTTAAATCAATAAAGGCACAAAATAATCTCCCCTTCTCATTTATAACTTTTTGTACGATTGAATTTAAGACAAAAATTGCATCAGTTGTTGAACGGCCCTTACGAAACCCGAACTGAGAATCAGACAGGGTATCATTATTTTCAGCCCATTTACTCAATCTATTATTTAAAACCCCTGTAAATATTTTCGAAAAGCAACTAACAAGAGTAATCCCCCTATAATTATTTACATCATTTGGATCATTCTTTTTAAAGAGTGGAACCAATATACCTTCTGTCCACTGGCTAGGAAAGACTCCCGAGTTTAAGATAGCGTTAAAGATATCAACTATATGTCCGGACAATATGTCAAAGGACTCCATAAAATATTCATTCAATAATTGATCACATGAAAAGGACTTGTTTCTTTTCAGCGAACGAATTACAAATTCAACTTCTGCCGAAGTTATTGCCTTATCAAGCTCTTCAAATGTACAGTCGTTGGATTGAAAATCATTGTTTTGACAAAAATATTCGCTTTCTCCATCTTGAGTATTTAACAGGCCATTATGCATATTTGAAAAATATTCAAAAAATTCATTAAGTGGTATGTTTGAAACGTTTTTGTTTCTTTTTGAAAACAATTTCCAAAACTCCCTTGGTTTAGCATGCCTCAAATTTTCAATTTCTTTTATTTTGCTACCTTCGAAGTTACGCTTTTTCTTTTTCACAAGTTGTTTGTACGATGTCTTAACATTTAACATATTTATTCTATTATCATCTGTTTTACAATTATTAAAGGACTTCAGGGCATTAAGATAAGCATGCTTAGCCGCACGACATTCTTCATCAAACCATTCAGCCTTTTTACAAACTTGATTCGCGGACAATCTTGGCTTATTTGCAGTATTAGTATATGTGGTCTTGCTAAATAAAGGGGAAGCAACTTCCTGCATGACCGTAGTAAATTGTCCAATACACAAATTGACAGAGTTTCTATCAGAAATATCAATTTGGTTTACAATAGCATTGAGATCAGTAAGTCTTCCAATGAGACTACGTCGGAAATCTGCGCAAAGTGCGTCATCCCATTGTATTCTAGTTCTACACTCCGGTATGTTGGGAATATCAGGGATAGTATTACATGAAATTCCAAAAGACAGTGGAGCGTGATCGGACCATTCACAAAATGCATTGATTCGGAAGCTCTTCAGGCAATCAAAATCATGTTGTCCTAAAATGACATAATCAATTACACTACATCCAGTACGACTGGCGTAGGTATACATTCCCACTGAATGGTCGTTTCCAAGCCTACCGTTAGCAATGCGTAAAGAGGTCGATTTACATAGATCTAAAAGTTTTAAGCCGTGCGAATTACAAACTGTATCCAATGAGCGACGTGCAGACGGTAAATCGGGTAAATAATCATCGTCATCAATGCTATTTACTATACTATCATACGCAATATAATCAGGTCGTGAACCGTTACCCACCCGTGCATTCCAATCGCCGCATAAAATGACCTTTCCTTGCGATTGGAAGTCATTAACGTCTTCTTGCAATAAAGAGAAAAAGTCCACATCAACGACATTATATGCCGGAGAATTCTCTCCCCACAAATAAACACCAGAAATATAAGTATCACTCTCAGTTTTAAAAAAGTGCTTGTCCAGTTTCAGCCAAATTATGCTATCAAAATGGTTCTTGACGACTTTAATTCCATTTAAAATGCGATCTTTTACATACACTGCAACGCCACCACTGCACCTGTTGGCGCGCCTATTTTGAAATTTACGGTAATAATTAAAACATTTATATCCCTCAATTTCAATGTTAGATTTGCTCTGTGTCCAAGTTTCATAGAGAAATATAATATTATGTTCACAAAGAAAGCTTAAAAAATCGTCATCTTCAAGTTTATGTCTTGTAAGACCGTTGACGTTCCATGACAGAACACCCAGTTCAGCCTCCGTCGAATCCTAATGAGACTCATTGCGCACTGGTCGGCCGTCGACGTAAAGCGTGTCATAGCTTATCCACGCACGCTTACCATCCCGAATAGCCTGACGCATCTTAGGAAGAAGTTGCTTACGACGATCAGCAATTTCCTTGGGGAATTGTTCATTAACAAAGTAACCTGTTCCCTTTAAATTAGACCTCGCACGCCTAACCACCTCACGGTCTTTAAACTGCAAAAACTTGGCAACTATACTTCTAGGTCTGTTCGTTGCACCCGAATATTCGCCCATTCTGTGAACCCGTTCGAGCCGAAACCCATCGACAACGTCCTGGGCAAGTTTAAGTTTCTCAACCATGAACCGGCAAAGTTTCGTTTCAGTGACCTCAGGTCGTTCATGTGGATCCTCCGAGATACCAGTGAATACGAGGTTGTTACGCATTGACTGTGACTGCACATACAGTAACGAATCGCTCACTTTCGCCTTATCAGATGTCAACTGTGTAATCTGCTCCTGGGCAACGCCAAGAGAAAACTCAAGTGTGTCCATACGCTCCGATATTTTCGACATAGCATCCTTATTGTCTTTAAACTCGTCATGAACAAATGTCCAAAGCTTTTTGAGATCAGAATCAAAGCTACTAACCTTCTGTTCTAATATATCCAGTTTATTAAGCTTATTGTCCATCACCGCCATTTTAGACTCAATTCGCTTCAAATGTTTAAGTATTTCTAAGTTTGCTGATGAGTTACTTGCACTTCCACCTTCTGTATTAGCCTTATCACCAGATTCAGACATATTGCTACTCAGAGAGACATATTGCTACTCAGAGATGCCTCAAATACAGAAATATCAAGGTCCAAATCTGATTCACTACCATAAAGAACTGAGTTAGCCTGATGAATAGAGTCACTCACCGCCCCTTGTACCGGTGATCCGCCATTACGCGCACTTTTCAATTGACCACTAGTACCATCACTACTGTTTTTACGTTTTTTCGTCTTTTTGTGCCTCCCCGTCAAAAACGATTCACGCTATCTAACGCTCCATAGAATGAACACAAAGAGGCAGTTAAAAGTTTTGACAAAATTCAGCTAAAATCACCATTTTATTCCAATTTATCGAGAGCCAAAAAACACAACACTATCGACTTGACCACGTGACCTGCGCATGTACTGTAGACGACAGTGGGATTTTACTAAAACCCCGTCTTTGCCTGAGGTAATATTACCCAGATTATGCGGGACACATAAGGGAGGCTATCACAGTATGACTTGTTAATTCATGTAAACAGCCTTACTAGCAGACGACTTTAATACACGGATACATAAGTTCATTTATATACTAAAATGCCTAGAAAGTTTCATAAATCTAAGCCCAGCAGTTCTTGAAAAATCTTTGGCGGAACAAAATCACACACACACACACACACACACACACACACACACACACACACACACACACACACACACACACACACACACGCACGCACGCGCACGCAAACGGATAAAGATATGGCAAACTGGTAAATGCCGGTTTTGAATGGCAGTATGCGAATAATATGCCGTAAGAGCATCTGCAGTAGGTCGCATGCGCAGTGATCATTCCGGGAGCCCTCATTATTCCAAGAATTCAAAAAGAAAAAATGAATTTGTGATATCACAAAATCGATTTAGTGATATCACAAATTCATATCTATTTAGTGATATCACAAATTCGAATTAGTGATATCACAAAATAGATTTTGTGATATCACTAAATAAAGATTAATTTGCGATATCACTAAATCGAATTAGTGATATCACAAAATCGATTTAATGATATCACTAAATAGAATTAGTGATATCACTAAATAGAATTAGTGATATCACAAAATGATGCGTATTTTGTGATATCACAAAATCGATTTTGTGATATCACAAATTCGATTTAGTGATATCACTAAATCGATTTTGTGATATCACAAATTCAATCTTACTTTTTGATATCACAAAATCGATTTAGTGATATCAAAAAATGGATTTTGTGATATTACAAAATAATTAGTGATATCACATAATATTTAGTGATATCAAAAAATCGATTTAGTGATATCACTAAATCGAATTTGTGATATCAAAAATAGGGGATTTATAGTAAAACGGCACCTCATAGATCTACACTGTTTGCAAAGATAGGGGTTGTCGTGAACAGCATGATAAGGGTTAATAACAGGTTTTCAATTCTGTAATGATTCTAAGGCCATCAATATGGAAAATTATCCCTTTTTATTACATGACGTCACGTCTGAGACAGTAATAACGCCGTGTATTAAATTCGGTATTCCACTGGTGGATTAAATATGCAAATTAGTTCGATGCACCCTGTAACATTACACATACCACATCCTTAACAACGACGCGTTTGCTAATGGCGGAATATTGGCATTTTTGTAAAAAGATTGTGAATAAAATGCATTTTAAATGTCATATGATAAAAAGAATCTTGTATTCGTGCTCATGTATTATCAAATTTATTAAACTCATTGAGAAAAGGGATAAATGTTTGGCAAAGCCTTGCATTTTATCCCTTTTCCTCAACCAATAATACATGAACACTCATGCAAGATCCTTGCCCAGCAAGCACACGTCGCTGGGGCAACGTCAAATCAACGTCGGTGCAACGTCACGACGTTGCACATACGTAGATGTGAGATTGCATAAACGTCATGGCGTTGCACTGACGATGGTATTACCTCACAATCCTGTCATGTGCCTGCTGGGTTTATATTTATCCTAGTTCTGGATCGATGCGGGATAACAAACCTGATCCCAATCTTCTTTCTTGGTTCTCATTTTGTAGTAGATTGTATCAAAGAAAATGTTGGACTGAACATTGGCTGACTGAAAGAAATAAATACCGTCAATGTGATGATGACCTCACAATTTTATCATATGGGCCCCGTCAAGCGATTTTAGTACTTATCGCCTATGCGAGCAGCGAAGGTTCAGGCGAGCCTGCGCATCCGCGCAGTCTCGCCAGAACCTTCGCTGCTCGCTCATACAAGCAGTGAATCAAGAGGAACCTTCAGACAGAAAGCCATATCCGTGGCCCCTCTGAATGGCTGGGCATGCGCAGTTAAAATTTGTCATGACGGAATGCTCGAAGACACAAATTCGCTTGGCGGGGCTCATATAATATCACTGTTATTTAGTGGATAACGTCACGCCATTAAAATTATGACCAAACATGTGATAACGCTGGTAATGGGTGCCTAACGTCACGACGCCGTCCATGACAACCCTGTATTTGCCACTGAAATTCTTAAAATTACAATCCCAGTGTAAAGTCTAATGTAAACCTATAGAAAACAGTGCAGTTCATATTTCCCAGAACGCATCGAGCCGCGTGATTTTCAGTGACGTCAAGTGACGTCAGTAAAAACAATGGTTCTCTACGGGCGTTGGTGACGTCAACGCTGTTGCGCTCTTTGTAGAAAAACAGTGTGTAAATGTTTTTCAGCTTTAAATGTTTGCCCTATAAGCATTTTTTCGCTAAATAATGAGGGGCAAAGGATGTAAATATAATAAATAGACTTGTTTTTCTGCTTAACGACAGCGGGTCGCTAGCAAAGTTTACATTAACTGCTTCGGGGTTCATTTACTTTGCATACGACCCGCTGCATCCATACTTTCATGAAAAGCAGAAAAATAAAATGCATTTCTTAATTTAACGTCTTTGACAAAATAATCTGATTTAAAATCCTTATATGATATACGCCTTACGGAATCTCAGGCTCGTGGTCATTTCATAAAAATTTATAAACCTCGCCAAAGGCTCGTTTCATATGAAATGGTCATTCGTGTAAAATCCCCTGTATATCACATCAATAACATTAAGCAGTTGATTGACTGATTGACTGACATTATCATGTTATGCTGGGGTGTTGATTGGTTGATTGTTTTGGGTTTAACGACACGTCAACCCAGCAGGCACATGACGTAATTGTGACGTCACATCAACGTCGGTGCAACGTCATGCCGTTTATGCAACGTCACATCTACGTCGGTGCAACGTCGTGACGTTGCACCGACGTTGATTTGACGTTGCCTTAGTGACGTGTGCCTGCTCGGAACCCTTAACGACCCGTCAACCCATGTGGGTCATTTTGAGTCGTCTCCCAGAGAAAGGGAGAAAAGAGATAGAAGAGACAGTAGGGGAGATGAAAGTGAGGGACAGTGAAGAAAGTGAATATACGTGTAGAGACAGAAGAATTAGAACGCTCCCCGCTACCCTTACCTGCCGAAAGGACAGCAGGCCTTGCACAACTGTAAGCCAATATCAGTTGGACGCCCCAGTGAAGCAAGATACGTGTCACCTTTGCCTTGCCCAACCACCCCCTTATTTTGGGGTATAACACACATTAACCCTTGAGGGTCTATTGTGTCTTTTCCCAGATAAAGGGAGAATCGAGAAAGAAAAGTGAAGAAATACAAGAAATGCGTCCACAGAACACGGATACCCCGCCTGAAAATATGTCGATGCTCGTTTTAGTCCCTAGAAAGTTATTGACATAAAGTGTTGGACCTTTTTTACACTTGACCTCTTGTACTTGACAGAAATGTTTGTTTGTTTGTTTTGAGGTTTAATGCCCCCCCCCCCCTCAACACTGTAAAGGCCATTTTGGAGACGTTGCTTCCAATTTTGTGGGACTTTTACCCGACATTGAGATGAAATGACATCTCAACCCCTGTCGCCCAATGAAACCATGGACGAACCGACTCGTGCTCACCACTTTGCCTGGGCAGGCTTAGATCCTCTAAGCCGTTTACCAGTACTCGTGTGCGGATCGTATTCAGCTCTGCATGGAAGCATCATGCAGCCCATATATTTCTTCAAGCCACGATGGGCGGGGGAAGAAATAAGAAAGTCACTGACCGTGTATAGGTTTCGGACCCTTTTATTGACCGTTGACCTCTAAGTACGACTTTGACCTTAGAGCCCTGGGTTTTGCAAACCATCGTCTAATTATGGTGAACATTTCTGCCAAGTAATTTCAAAAAGAATGATATTGACCGTGTTAACGTTTTTAGATCATTTTTTTGCCTTTGACCTCTAAGCATGACCTTTGCGTCACACAGCGTCTCATGATGGTGAACATTTCTGCCAAGTAATTTTAAAATCCATTCAGAAATACGAAAATTATTGACTGCGACTAAGTTTCGGGCCCTTTTTTTAACTTTGACCTCTAAGTATGACCTTGACCTTGGAGGTTTACGCACGACACATCTTCTCATGATGGTTAACATCTCTGCAAAATAATTTCAAACTCCATCAAGAAATAAAACTGTTATTGACTGCGTTTAAGTTTCGAACGGACATACGGACAGTGGCAACACTATTCACCATAGTTGCATTTATTTGCTGGCTCCCAGCTTGCACACTGTCAATATTGGAAAAACAGGAAACCAGACCTTTCAAGGTCAGTGGGGTCTGGTTACCTGTTTTTACAACACTGCTAACATTCAGACTAGGAACCAGCAGAAAATGCAAATAAGGTGAATATCCAATGACGGGGGCATAAAAACATTCATTCACTACCCTTACCTGCTACTAAGATA
Organism: Lucinisca nassula; assembly: GCA_963580285.1. Classification (NCBI taxonomy): domain Eukaryota; kingdom Metazoa; phylum Mollusca; class Bivalvia; order Lucinida; family Lucinidae; genus Lucinisca; species Lucinisca nassula. The sequence goes on along the minus strand of CAUZLF010000308.1, from coordinate 130,824 downwards.
GAAGACCTTCCCAACTGTAAGCAAATATCAGCTCGACACCCCAGTGACGTAGGAGATAATGTGTTGTGTATCTTGTGTCACTGGGGCGTCCAACTGATGTTGGCTTACAGTCGGACAAGGTCTGCTGTCCTTGCAACAGGTATTTGTGGAAGGGGAATGTTGTTATTTCTGAAGATTATATCAACATTGTATATTACTTGCAGTCCACCATGAAATAGACACAGCAGAAAATTCGAGGAAGCAAACCCCTGTTATTTAAAATTGCTGCTATCTCAACCAAAACCGCAGTGCCTTGCACTTGGAAAGATAATC
>CAUZLF010000308.1:0-130489 GCA_963580285.1 Lucinisca nassula | reverse complement strand
AATTATCGACTGTAACATGCATCTATGTCTCCGTGCACAGATGCTTGGGGTCAGGTCACTTGCTAATGTTTTTTCAAAGTTATTTTTGCATTTTGCTATAATTGGAACACTTACCATCATCATAAAACATGTTTAGGAACTTCTAGACAAAGTTTTAAAAAACATCCTTTTTACTATCAAGGCTCAAATAAGAGCCTTGATAGTAAAAAGGACGTTTTTTAAAACTTTGTCTAGAAGTTCCTAAACATGTTTTATGATGATGGTAAGTGTTCCAATTATAGCAAAATGCAAAAATAACTTTGAAAAAACATTAGCAAGTGACCTGACCCCAAGCATCTGTGTCTCCGTGCAAGAAAGTTACACCGTCTAACGTCAAAAAATCTATGCGTGACGCCATAAATTGGCAGCTTTTAATGGCGTCAGTCGGGAAGCTCTTGTTGCAGAATAAAACACAGTTCCTTCCAATTGCCTATTTAGCGGCGCTGTGTTAATAGAATACATTCAATATTTATGGCTGTCAAAAATACGCATATATGTAGCTCATTTGACAACCTTCAGGTCTCCACCGGTATATATTCCTGCTGTTCAAACAATCTAGTGGAAAAATGGATTTCAGCCATTTTCCCCGAGCATCGAAGACGACACTAGAGGGTAGAAGAAAGAACAAAGTACGAGCCTTTGCCGAGAAACACAAATTAGAACTGGTGGCGGGCAACTTCTTCCTGGCGGAATACGACGACTATGTGCCGATTTTGCATGCTCAGTTTGGACTCAAACCGCGACAAGCAGAATAAGACAAAATTAACCCATTCAGTACCAGAAACCTGTAAAGGGATACCTTGGCAAACAGTGCAGGCCCAGATCAGACGCCGCAGAACGCGGCGTCTGATCAGGGCCTACACTGTTTGCGAAACGTTAAGCTATTTTCCGAATAAATTTTGAAGAGAACACTACTTGTTTCGCCTAAATTTCGAAATAAACTCCTGCCGATGATTCCAGTTGGTACAAAAAGGGTTAAACTCCAATAACACGTACACTGATTGCTGATTTGCCATGGTTGATTCGAACTAGGGTTAGGTCGGAAGTCCTGGCAGATTCTTCTCATTATTCCATATTAAAATATTAAGTATTTAGGAAGGTGTTTCTTTTATTGGTGGTGGTGTGGGTGTGTGTGTGGGTGGGTGGGGGCGGGGGAGTTTTACGGCCATTATTTCACTAGGAGGGCGAAGACTTTCACTAGGAGGGCGAAGACTGGAGCATTAGGCCACAGAGGCCCGCTATTTCTTCGACGTATGATCGAGAGGTTGTGCGTTCGAATCCGGCCACCGGTAATGAGGCGTGTCCTTGGGCAAAGACACGTTATGACACTGCCCCGCTCCACCCAGGTGTAAATGGGTAGCAGTGGTGTAAAAGCCACTGCCTCTCTCACGCGCACGTGAAAACACCCGGAATGAGTGTTCGAGAGCGATTCAATAAACTTGAAGCTTTCATCGCAATCGATTTTGTTTGTATTGAAGTTTAACGGCCCAGTCAACACTATTTTAGGTCATTTTTGAGCCGGTCAGTTTACCTATCTACACTTGTCCTGGGCAGGCTTATACGTAAGCGGTTGACCAGTACAGTGCACATTCTTTCGCCAGAAACTGACAACTGCCCTTCTTGAATCAGCGGAAGGGAGAGAATGACCGTAGAAAAGATTTCATGATCAACCTCCACGAAAGAATGTTGCCGACCCCGGCAGGAATCGAACCCGCGTCCTCCTGATCACCAGTCAGACGCGCATCCGACTGAGCTACCGAGGCCGGCTCATCGCAATCAAACTAAAATAAATTAGTATAAACTTTAGTAGAGTGCCATTAGACGTTTCTTACTTCATCTTGAAAATGTATGTTGTGTGTATTCATTAGAATCGCCTCATCGAGGCGATTCTAATGAATTAGCACAACATACATTTATTTTATCGATCAAGAAGATAATCCTAAAGGGTTTTTTTGTTATTCATTTTTAGCTAGGCCTACCAGTTTCGTTTGATTTGATGTTTATCTTCCCTGTCAACACTGTATAGGTCATTTTGGAGACGTTGCTTCCAATTTTGTGGGACTTTTACCTAACATTGAGATGAAATGACATCACAAGCCCTGTCATCCAATGAAACCAATAGGGATTATATGCATGGACGGTCCAACCTGGGCAGGCTTAGATCCTCTAACTGGTTTACCAGTACTTGTATGCTGTCAGTTTCAGCTCTGCGTGGAAGCATCATACAGCCCATCTATTTCTTCATCTACTTAGTGTTGACATTTTGATATTTATGAGAAGTACAAATTTCATGGTGAAATTGATTATGACATTGCTTCCTTGCTGAAGACAGAATCTTAATGCACCTTGAGCATTAGTTATGTTCTTAACCCTTATCTTGCTGAATATTCATTTAAGCCACACCCATTTCTGTCTATCAACCAATCAAATTACATGTACTTGATGTTTTTTTTTTATTTGTGGTTTAACGTCCCCGTCAACACTGCATGTAAAGGTCATTTTGGAGACGTTGCTTCCAATTTTGTGGGACTTTTACCCGACATTGAGATGAAATGACATCTCAAGCCCTGTCGCCCAATGAAACCAATAGGGTTTATTAGCATGGACGGTCCGTCTCGCACCGCGGTTCCTTGATAGGCTTAGATCCTCTAAGCGGTTTACCAGTACTAGTGTGCGGGCCGGATTCAGCTCTGCGTGGAAGCACCATGCAGCCCATATATTTCTTCAAGCACCCTATGGGCGGGGGCCGATTTACTTGATGTAATTTATCAAGATAAGAGTTAATATAACCCTTATCCTTCTGAACCGGGGTGGTTGGGTGAGGCAAAGGTGATGTGTATCGTTCATCACTGGGACGTCCAACTGATATTGGCTTACAGTTGGGCAAGGCCTGCTGTCTTTGTAGCAGGTAAGGGTAGAGGGGGAATAATGTTATTTCTTCTGTTTCTACACTTCTATTCATTTTCCTATTTCTCCTCTTTCCCTTACTTTCATCTTCTCTGGTTTGGTTTATTGCTTTTCATTTACAATGAAACAAGCAAGTGGGTTGGGCCAGAAGTTCTAGCAACATTAATTACGGCCCTCCCCGTATACATTGGTTGTTGATGCCCCCGCCCATCCGGGCTTGAAGAAATATATTGGCTGCATGATGCTTCCACGCAGAGCTGAATCCGACCCGCACACGAGTAATGGTAAACCGCTTAGAGGATCTAAGCCTGCCCAGGCAAAGCGGTGCGCACGAGTCGGACAAAATTGGAATCAACGTCTCAAATGACCTTTACAGTGTTGACAGGGACGTTAAACCTCAAATCAATCAATCAGTCAATGTACATTGGTTGAATAGGATGTTACATACACCATTGTTCATGTTGACATCACTGTTGCAGCGTCGTGTCAACGTCGTCACTAAAACCACAGTAATGTCATCAAAAGATTGCCGTCATCAGAAGCAGTGACTTCACTATTCAAAATCCATGCATAGAAATTCAAGGTATGCAGGAAAAAGGATCTTACTTGGGTGTGTGTGTGTGAATTCGGGTTTAACGTCGCTTTCAACAATTTTTCAGTCATATCACGACGGTGTCTGGTTGCGACAGGGAGCTCAATGCTCACGTTTATAGTGCTGCCTCACTGAAGTATCATGTCCCAGACACATTACATGATACCACACCCAGTCACATTATCCTGACACTGGATCGACCATTCCTAGCTCTACCCCATAAATCTGAGTGCCAAGCGAGGAGCAGCTAGTACCATTTTTAACGACTTTGGTATGTCGCGGCCCGGGATCGAACCCGAGACCTCCCGTTCCCCAGAGTGGACACTCTACCAACTGAGCTATCGGGGCCGGTTTACTTGGGTGTGAGGGGTAGATAGAAAAATCTCCCCCTGGAACACGATCCAGCATCTCAAGGCTTATGGATTATGGATCAGAAAACTGTTCAGCAATAGTCATGTGGACATACCAATCACGACAATTGTAATCTGCTTTGCCGTCTGCCTGTTACCTTAAAAAGTCATTGTTTGCAAACAGTGTGCACTCAGATCTGGGCCCACACTGTTTGCCTGTGTCCAAAAGTATTTTTTAGAAGTTTGATTTGGCTGATTTTGTTTTGTTTGATTTGAGGTTCAACGTCCCCGTCAACACTGTAAAGGTTATTTTGGAGACGTTGCTTCCAATTTTGTGGGACTTTTACCAGACATTGAGATGAAATGACATCTCAAGCCCTGTCGCCAAATGAAACCAATAGGGTTTACAAGAATGGACGGACCTTCTCACACCGCTTTCCCTGGGCAGGCTTAGATCCTCTAAGCGGTTTACCAGTACTCGTGTGCGGGTTGGTTTCAGCTCTGCGTGGAAGCATCATGCAGCCCATATATTTCTTCAAGCCCCGGTGGGTGGGGGCATCAACAACCAATGTAGAATAAACACACATTTTCAATACACCACCATCTCATAACACTGTTCATTATAACACAGTTTTGGATATAACACGGTTTCAAGATGGATCCAAAAAATGTACAGACCATATGGAAAAATGACCATAAATGGTCATTTTTCTATATAATCTATACCTTGTTTGTATATCAAAAAGATGTTACAACTAACGTCGTTTATGCTTTGGACCCCATTAATATTGTTATAAAGAGGTTGTTTGCATTGCACTTAAAGGCACAGTCAACATTATTTAGATCATTTTTAGCCGATCAGTTTACCTATCCACACTTTTTCTGGGCAGGCTTATACATAAGCGCTTAACCAGTACAGTGCACATTCTTTTGCCAGAAACTGACAACTAACCTTCTTGACTCAGCAGGAGAGAATGACCGTATAAAAGATTTCATGATCAATCTCCACAAAAGAATGTTGCCGACCCCAAGGCAGACGATTAACATGAAATGTCAAGCCATGCATCTTTGACAAAAAATGTCATCTGCTGCTGTAGTTGTAATTGGTAACTTAAGAAATAATGAATAAACCAACCGATTTTCAACCATTTTTTTTTTCTTTCTTTTTTTACATTTATAACCATTCTTAAACATCCACTCAACAAATTACATCATACTTAAAACATGTACACAAAATATATATACTAATCCTTAAATTCTAAAAACTTCAAAATTCATTTATGCGTTTGTCTTGAGATTTTAAATCAATGTCAACACTATTTAGGTCATTTTGGAGATGTTGCTTCCGATTTTGTGGCACATCTACCCAGTGAGTTGAAATGACATCTCAAGCTCTTCCGCCAACAGAACCCTCTAGGTTATAGGCAGGGAGTCCGACTTGCACAACTTTACCTGGGCAGGCTTAAATCGAATATTAAAGCAGTTTACCAAAGTCATGTTCAGTCTGTTTCAGCTCTGCGCGGAAGCACCATGCTACCCAATCTATTTCTCTTACACTGATGGGTGGGGGTGTAATTTAAAAAGTGATAATGCTTTATAGTAACTGAGCAGTGCAGACCCTGATCAAAGGCAATTGATACTGGTCTACAGTTTGCATAAGTGACAGGAACTAGTAGCTTAACCCATTGTATACTAGTGGACTCATCCATTGCTATATGTTGGACAAGCCCATTTGTCATATAAGGGATGGTCAGCCTATACTTTTGTTTTTATTTCATTTTTGACGGAAAATTCTGTCAGCAAATAGTGCAGGCCCTGATCAGACACCGCAGAATACTATGCATTCTGCGGCGTCTGATCTAGGCCTGCACTGTTTGCCAAGATACCCCTTTATGGGGTTCCCGCATGCAATGGTTAATGAGATGCACTTTACAGTGATCACATGATCTCAAAGTGTTGAGGGTTTCATATGTGTCGGGTTTGCAACATTCTTTAGTGGAGTTTAATCATGAAATCTTTTCTTCGTCTGATTCAAGAAGGACAGTTGTCAGTTTCTGATGAAGGTTGTGCACAGTACTCGTTAACAGCTCATGTATAAGCCTACAGTATTTACGAGTACCTAATGCATTTAGACAGGCCTTAGCAAACAGTGTAGACCCTGAAGATGCTGCAGAATGCAGCATCTCATCTGGGTCTACACTGTTTGCCACTCATCCTACTATTCTTAAAACATTGGGTATTAAATTGTACTTGTTTCAAATTTTAGAACAAGTAAGGAGTTGAGGTGTTGGAATATTTAGGTTAAATATGGTAGCCAGGAAAATCGTCGTTAGGTAAATTTATTGGCTAGGAATAACCTAAATGTGTTGACTAGGCTGTTAAACTCTAAACAAACAAACAAATTGCACAAATAACATTACACTTAAAAAATGTCAATCTTCAAATGTCAAACTTCAAATAGCTTCATATATAAATCCTAAAATTTCGAGACCTTCAGGCTCATTTGCAACATAATTATGCTAGCTTAGTAGATACGGTAAATCCTAAAATTTCGGGATCTTGCAGCTCATTTGCATCATAATTATGCAATCTCTAGCCAAGATGGCTAAATAATGGAAAGTTCGAACTCTCGGGACCAGTTTAATCTGGGTCAGACATTAACCCATTGTATGTTGGGAAACCCCTAAAGGGGTACCTTGGCAAACAGTGCAGGCTCAGATCAGATGCCGCAGAATGCGGCGTCTGATCAGGGCCTGCACTATTTGCTTACAGAATTTTTGGTCAAAAATAGAAAATGAAAAAATAGGCCTGACGCCCCTTATATGACAAATGAACTTGTCCGATATATAGCAATGGAAGAGTCCAATACCATACCATGGGCTAACAATGGTCCAGAACTGCCAAGAGGATATTCTTAGGTGTTTAACAACTAATGTTTCAATTAAGATATGTAGAGGGCTATATAAGGTTATACTAACTTGTGCCCAATCCCATTGTTAATAACAATTCAATATGTTTGATCTAATCTACTCTAATATGTAGATCATCTAACTTTCTCCCCTTTGTTGGAGGGTGCTCTTATTCGATACGAATTATAATAGTTGTTGTGAGAGTCAACGGCACCCTTTCTGTACCAAAAGGAATCTTCCTCTTTATATATAACAGGAGTCCATTTCAAAATTTAGTGATGTCCGGTTGTGTTTTCTTCAAAATTTATTTGGAAAATGGCTGAACTTTATGCAAACAGTGTAGGCCCTGATCAGACGCCGCGTTCTGCAGCTTCTGATCTCGGCCTGCACTGTTTGCCATGGTACCAGTTTTGGGGGTTCCGGTACAAAATGGGTTAATTGTACAAATATGGAAATGAGGAAAGAAACGCTCTTTTGCAATCGCAAATGAAAATGGGATGTGACAGACCTATCATGAACACTATACTATAAACAAAACCTTTTCAAAATAAAATAATCATGAGAAACATAACAAAAACATGCCTTTATAATTTTGCCTCTCTTAAACCCCCTTTAACCCTTGCCCTGCTGAATATTTTAATCTGCCACACCCACTACCCATTAACAACCAATCAGATAACTTGATGCAAATTATTGCAACAAATTCACAATCTGAACAGAAGCCATCTGATCTGGATCTTCAGTGTTTGAAAGGTAAGGCATATCATGTCCCAGACACATTACATGATCTCACACCAAGTCACATTATACTGACACTGGGTCGACCAGTCCTAGCTCTACCCCGTAAATCTGAGTGTCAAGCGAGGAGCAGCTAGTACCATTTTTAACTACTTTGGTATGTCACGGCCTGGGATCGAACCCGTGACCTCCCGTTCCCCGGAGCAACACTCTACCAACTGAGCTATCGGGGCCGTTTTTTCTTATTTCTGCTCAAAAACATAGATTGTGGGTAATCATTAAAACCACCTTGCAGAGGCGGTTCTTGTGAGTTCCCACAATCTATGTTTTCAGAAGAAATATGAAAAATATCAGATTTTTTTTATTTGAAAATTTCAAAATTTTTGGTAGTAAAATTTTCAATATATTTGAATAGCCGTGTTTTTGTAATGAACTCAACCTCATTATTCAATGTTAACAAAGATGTTAGTTGATTCAAACTTCCACCAGTCAGTCTCGAAAATTAAACAGAAAAAAAAAATTTCAGGGAACATATTTTTTTTTCAGCAAAATACCACTATAAACGTATTTATACCTGTCAGATCAAACATTTAACCCTTATCCTGGTAAATAATTTTTGTCTCCCATGTCAATAGGGGTCAACTCTTAAAGGAATGAATTTACTCCTGAGGAGCAAATTCTTTCCTCTAAGAGTAGACCCCTTTTTCAGTGGGACAGAGCTTATAGAAAAGGGAGCAGAAAGTCCCGAAAGTTGTCTCCCTTTGAAAATGGCAGAAAAATATGCCATGTGTTCCCATTCTTAAGGGTACTGGATATATCTGTCAGATTGTTCTGCCATTTTTCAGGGGAGACAACTTTAGGGATTTCCTGTTCAATTTTATGTAAACACTATCCCATGGAAAAAGGTCCCACAGAAAAGGGTGTACTCTTGAAGGAAAGGATTTGCTTCTCAGGAGGAAATTCTTTCCTATAAAAGTTGACCTCTATTGACATGGGAGACAAAAATACTTTTGCAGGAGTTGCCTCCCCTGAAGGTGTATCCATTCCCCTTAAAAGACTTAACCCTTATCCTGACGAGCATTCAATTAAGTCACACCATTTTCTTACTTTGAACCAATCAGATTACTTGATGTAATTTATGCCTACAAATTCATAAACTGTATATCAAACAGTGTAGATCCTGATCTGGGTCTACACCGTTTGTAAATAAAGGGTTTGCCGTGAACAGCAGGATAAGAGTTAACCTAGCAAACGGTGTCTATAGCTAGACTGACTGGCTATGTCACATCGTGAGGATCTGTCTAACTCTGCTGGTCATAAACTGAGGCATCTTAGTATCACAGAACTTTGACGAACTTCTATAACTAAACACACACACTAAGGACGTGTCCATAGGATCAATGTTTATCAAATTTACATAGTTCCAGATCAAAAGTGGGGGAGGGGTGGGTATCAAGAATATTCAAGAGACAATTTATTTTATCTCTTGAAATGAAATATATTGTGGGTACCCTAAAAATCCTACAAATTGGAAATCTTGAGCACTTGCAGTAATTCTCTTAAAATTTTAACAAATTTGTTTCAGGATTCAACAAGGAGTCCAAAGGTGCAGACGGAATGGCAAACAATGTAGACCATAATCAGACGGCTCCTGAAGGAGCCGTCTGATCTGGGTCTACACTGTTTGCTTAGGCCTACCTGTCCTATTAATTTAGGTTTCATTGCATACTTTTTTTTTTTTAGAATCGCCTCATCCACCTCAAGGAATTTCCAGATAAGTACACAAAACATATATGCTTTTATGGACAAAATTAGGAAAATTTTCCCAAAATCTTAGTTACCCTCAACTAGAGAATCAGGTATGACAGGACTTTACTGCAAGTATGGTCGGGCCATTTGACCAATAATTTTTTATTTTTTTTTTCAATTCACTCCACAGAAACCTTAAAACTGACAATCTGACATAAGGGCACCCCCCACCCCGGATATATATTCCGACACTAATGAATTTGAACAGTAATTAAGTAAACAAAGACTGATCATATGGACACAGCCCAACACAACATAAAACAGCCAACATACCCAATCCAAGTACAGCCTTTCCTATTTCAAGAGTAATTCCCAGCAAGCACAGAATGCCAGGCCAGCGTCAGGCAGATAGCAAATATCGGTCCAACGTTGGCACGCTGCTTTTTGTTGACAGGGAAGCTTTGTTTCAACACCTATTTGCTTTTTGTTTATTTGTATTTGGAGCTTTACCTAAATAAGCCCAGTCAACACTATTTAGGTCATATTGGGAAGGTCAGTTCGTTTAACCACACTTTACCTGAACAGGCTTATAGACAGGCAGTGCACCCACACAGTGTGTTGCCTTTCACCAGAATTGACAACTGTCCTTCTTGAATCAGCAGTAGGGACAGGAATGACTGTAGGAAAGATTTCATGATTGGTCTTAACACATTGCATGCGGTAAACCACTACAGAGGTACCTTGGCAAACAGAGCAGGCCCAGATCGGACGCTGCAGAATGCGGCAGGTACCTTGGCGAACACTGCAGGCCAAGATCAGACGCCGCAGAATGCGGCGGGTACCTTTGCAAACAGAGCAGGCCTAGATCAGACGCCGCAGAATGTGGCGTCTGATCAGGGCCTGCACTATTTGCTAACAGTTTGTTTGTATTGGGGTTTAATGGCCCAGTCAACACTATTTAGATCATTTCTGAGCTGGTCAGTTTACTTATCCACACATTTCCTGGGCAGGCTTTTATGTAGGCGGTTCACCAGTACAGAGTGCATTCTTTCGCCAGAAACTGACAACTGCCCTTCTTGAATCAGCGGAAGGGCTTGACACCCCTAATATGACAAATGGACTGGTTCAACATATAGCAACTGAAGAATTTGCTAGTATACAATGGGTTAATGAATGACTGTTGCTGACTTATCAGGTATCAACCCCTTGACTCCCTGATCACTGTCAAACATACATCAGACTGACATCTATTTAAACCACAGGGAATACAAAACACTATGTTGAATCAATATTGATAATTATCTCTTATCTTGATGTTCACGATAGAAGCCTCCATGGTGTAGTGGTTACCCTACTCCCCTTGTAAACCAGGGGTCGCAGAATCGATCCCAGGCTTCTCCAGACTTTCGGATGAGTCTTTAAACTTAGGTCCCGTCTCCGTATTACCTTAAATGTTGGTGGGACATAAAACTCAAATACTCAATTGATGTTCATGACAACCCCTATCTTTGCAAACAGTGTAGATCCAGATCAGATGGCTTCTGCATCTGATCAGGATCTACACTGACATTAACTTTATGAATTTAAAGGAATAAATTACATAAGGTAATTTGATTGGTTAAAAGTCAGAAATGGGTGTGGCTAAAATGAATATTCAGCAGGATAAGGGTTATAACTGCTGGAGAACTTGGCGTCTCACTTGTAACTGGAGCGAGGCTCGAATCATAGCCATAAGAGAACTAATGATTAAGTCGGCGCTTATACCAACTTGGCCAGGGAGGCCCTTAAATTATATAATGACATTCATTAACTATGAATGAAGCATCATTGAATTATCTTTTAACAATTTGTGCGTAGAACAGAAGTACATGTAGATTCTCACTTAATGGTTGTCAAATATGAGCAGGGTAGCAAGTCTCATAAGTGGAGATCTAGATAGTTTTGTGGCCCTTTCAAAACTATTTCACATAATATAGACACATATGCTGTACCAATGTTAATCACAGGTGTACCTGGAGAAAAATCAACAGATCTCCCATTGCAGAACTTGGCATCTCACAAGTGACTCCAGTGAGGCTCGAACCCACAGTGGTGAGACAATGTTTTAGTTTAGTTAGTTTGATTCGAGGTTTAACGCCCCCATCAACACTGCAAAGGTCATTTTGGAGACACTGCTTCCAATTTTTTGGGACTTTTACCAGACATTGAGATGAAATGACTTCTCAAGCCCTGCTGCCCAATGAAACCAATAGGGTCTATGCGCATGCATGGTTTGACTCGCACCACTTTGCCTGGGCAGGCTTAGATCCTCTAAGCAGTTTACCAGTACTCGTGTGCGGGTCTGTTTCCGCTATGTGTGGAAGCATCATGCAGCCCATCTATTTCTTCAAGCCCCGATGGGCGGGGGCTGTTAATGTTTAAGAGTCAGTGGTCTTTGCAACTACATCTCTATATAGCGCAGATCAGGAGACATACTGTAATGATCCTTAGTATTGGGTCAAACAGGCCTAAGCAAACAGTGCAGACCCAGATCAGACTGCTCCTGAAGGAGCAGTCTGATCAGGGTCTACACTGTTTTCAATTCTGTTGGCACTTTTTGGACTCCTTGCTGGATCGTGAAACAAATTTGCTAAAGTTTTAGGAAAATCACAGAAGACCCTCAAAGTGTCCGAATTTTTAGGATTTTTACGGCAGATCGGGAGGCGTAAATGCTGATTTTGAGTCTTTGGAGAACTTGTAGCCGACAGCAAAGGCACTGATCAAACTGGGTGACTGCAGACTCCGACGAATTCTTTGCTGGCAGCGCAATTAACACAAGACCCAGTAGTTCGAAGCTAACCAAGGCTTTAGTCAATGTTAGAAACTTAATTTGGAAAATAATCTTTTTGCTGAAAAAAATATTTTTTGCTGAAAAATTTGAGCTTTTGCAAAAGCTACTTACAAAAGCATATTTTTTTCAGCAAAAATGCCACTGCACAGAATACTATACTTGACATTTGCTTTGGCAAATATTTTTTTTTGCTGGCAAAAAAAATGAGCTACTCACATTTTTTTTTTCCACAAAACTGCCAGCGTAATAAAAATTGTGCTTGCCAAAACTAAAAAAGTTTCCACCATAAACAACTTCCATCAGATAATAATGCTTTGCATTGCAAAAACTACCTCCTTTTTTCAGCAAAAATACCAGTGAAATAAATATTGTATTTGCAAGAACAGCTAACATTTTCACCATGAATAAGTTAAGTTAATAATGCTTTAAACAACTGGGTCAAATTGTTATAAACTTAATAAGGTCGTTACTTAACAAATTGTTAAAACTTTGATCATTGCAAATATGCTAATATATTTGCTGAAAAAAAAGTGAGTCATTTTTTCAGCAAAAATACCAAAATTTTAGATATTGTACTTGCTAGAACAGTTAACAATTTGACCACGAACGACCTCATTAAGCTAACGAGGCTTTGAACAACTGGACTCTGAGCCCAGGTTTTTTGTAACATGACTCATACCGCCCCCAAGTTCTGAGCCATGGGTGAAGTAAAATGAGATGAGGTCTATTTCTAGAGTGACAAAGTCTATTTTTAGCAATGATCACAACTCTTCCTTCACAGAATCAAGGTCGTCTAACTCAACGTCACTTAAATCAATATCGTCTTCAACGATCAACTGAAAAGAAAGAAAAACAACAAATAAACGAAATTTGAAAAGACAGTATCATTAAAATATATGCACCATAACCTCTATTACACTATCAATGGGGTCCAAAGCAGAAACCGTGTTAGTTAAACAACCCTAATATAGCCAAACAAAAATGTGTAGATTATATAGAAAAATGACCATTAATGGTCATTTTTCTATATAATCTACACATTTTTGGGATCCATTTTGAAACTGTGTTTTATGCAAAACCGTGTTATAATGAAGGTTGTGGTGTACATGGCCAAAACTCTTTGTAGGAGTTACCTGTATCAAAAATTGTATATGGGGAGGTAAATTGGTGGTTTTATAATTGGAAATTTTGTTTTATGGCATCAAATTTAATCAAAGAGCCTTGAAATTTAATTTGCAACAGTCAACCAACAATTTACTCCTCAGATAATTTTCAATGCATTTATCCCCATTCTGATGCACTTATTCATTTGTAAAAGTTTAACCCTTATCATACTGAAAAAGACAAGCCCTACCTTTGCAAACAGTGTAGATCCTGATCAGATGGATTCTGAAGAAGCCATCTGGTCAGGATCTAAACTGTTTCTCCTGTTTGTGAACTCTTTTTGTACCAAATGGAATCTTCCTCCTTATATATAGCAGTTCATTTCAAAATTTAAAGTTGTCAGGTTGTGTTTTCATCAAAATTTATTTAGAAAATGACTGAATTTTTATCAAACAGTGGAGGCACTGATCAGACGCCACGTTCTGTGGCATCTGATCTGGGCCTGCACTGTTTGTCCTGGTACCCTTTTTGGGGTTTCTGGTACTAAATTGGTTAAATAAGTAATATGCGTGGTTGATAGTCAGAAATGGGTGTGGCTAAATAAATTTATTCAGCAGGATAAGGTGAACAGCTAGGCCATGGAGCCTTACAATGTAAATACAGTTTTTTTTTACATGGCTTGGTTTGTTCTTTGCAGTTTAATGGCCCTGTCAACACTATTAATGTCATATCAAGTTTGTCAGTTTACCTAACCTCACTATTCTTGAACAGGCTTATATACAGTAAAATTCCTATATTAAGACCACCTTTTAGGACTGTTCAAAAGTGGTCTTAAAGACCACTTTTGAACAGTTCCAAAGGTGGTCCCTGACCAGAGGACATTGTAGGCTGAATACACGAAGAAAAAAAATGTTTAAATTTCAAAATTAGCTTTTTATAGCAGAATTAGTCTAATTTTAGGTGGTCTTAATAGCGGAATTTCACTGTATTAATGCAGTATACTGCAGATTCCTTTTCTTTGTGTTTAGATTATTGTGGCCCTTTCAAGATTACTTCACTTATTTTGAGCCTATCGTTTATCAGAAGTGGGAGAAAACCACAATACTTGGCAGATCTTGTAGGCTAAAAGTTTGACCCAATCAAAGCTTGGACCCAAAACAGTGAGAGGCCTAATGGTTAAGAGACTGCGCTGTTACGCACTTTATATCATTGCATGGTTGTTTAACTTATCTTGCTGTTCAGGACAACACCTATCTTTGCAAATAGTGTAGATCCAGATCAGATGGCTTCTGGCTTCTGAAGAAGCCATCTGATCAGGATCTGCACTGTTTGACATTCAGTTTATGAATTTGCAGGAATAAATTACATCAAGTAATCTGATTGGTTCAAAGTCAGAGATGGGTGTGGCTAAATTGAATATTCAGCAAGATAAGGGTTAATCTATTTCTGAACTGACAGCTCTACTGGTACTTTCGTACAAGCCGCTTCACCTACATCAATTGTTTCAGGCCATAGGCCCAGATAAGGATGCTTACTGATATTTTGGCGATATTTTTTCTTATTTTGTCCATTAGAATATATGTTGTGGGTACTTTTTAGAATCGCCTCTTAAATGTGATTATAACATATATCCACAATGTATGTTTCTCAAGTACCCACAATGTATGTTTCTCAAGTACCCACAATGTTTCTCAAGTACCCACAATGTATGTTTCTCAGGTACCCACAATGTATGTTTCTCAAGTACCCACAATGTATGTTTCTCAAGTACCCACAATGTATGTTTCTCAAGTACCCACAATGTATGTTTCTAACAAGAAATAAGGAAAATTATCTCTCCCTTATCCTTATTACTCCCCTTATGGCGATGTTTCAAAGGGAGACAACTACCGGGACTTCCTGTTCACTTTTCTATAAGCCCTGGTTCACGGAAAAAGGGGTCTACTCTTAAAGCGAAGAATTTGCTCCTCAGGAGCAAATTCTTCCCTTTAAGAGTTGATCCCTATTGACATGGGAGACAAAAATACTTTTGCAGGAGTTGCCTCCCCTGAAGGTTTTCCCATTCCCCTTAAGTCTTTATCTGGAGATTTTTTTAATTTTGGTTTTATGGGCCTTTCAAGATTATTTCACTTATTCCCAGCTGATCGTTAATCAGAGGTAGGCAAAACAGGAGTACACGGAGAAAACAAACCCAACCTTCCATTGGAGAACTTGGCGTCTCATATGTGGCCTGAGCGAGGCTGGAACCACATGGTGAGAGACCTAATGATCAAGAGTCAGCGAACTTATCCACTAGGCCACAGAGAACAGTAATAACCTATGTTTCTAACAGTCTTAGGGATAATTTTTCATACTTGTCCATCACAACATATGTTGTGGATACAGAGGACTTGCGTTATAATGACTATTAATTTTGTGCCCTATTATTGTGCAGTTATAATGAATTTGCTGTTATAAAGAATCCCAGTTAGGAGTATAATAGGTTATAAAAGGTCTTTTCCACATCACTATCTAAGAAACAAATGTTACAGATATTTGTTAGAATACTCTCTGACACCAAATGTTATAGACGTTTGTTAGAATTGGCTCAGTGAGGTGATTCTGACAAATATAACATTTGTTTCTTGGAGTATTAAATTACAAGAATCTTTCAAGACTATGGTTTCTATTTGGGCATTTCCAACCCGAGGGAAGCCCACATCGCTCGGAATCGAGGCTAAGCCTTGGGCTAAAAATTTATTCCATCGAAATTGTCGTTATAATGAGTTTTGCCGTTATAACGAGTGTCGGTATAAACAGGTTTGACAGTACTTGTTACAATTGTCTCAAAGTGATTATAAGAAGTACCCACCACCTATTCTAGCTGGAAATAAGTAAAGTTGTCTCCGTCTACTCACTACCCCTCTTTAAGTCTTTATCCAGAGACATGTCAGGCCTTAACCCTTATCCTGCTGAATATATTAAGCGACACCCATTTCCAGGTATCAGCCAATCAGATTACTTGATATATTCATTCAATTCACAAAATGCATGATGTTGATCAGATGGCCATCTGATCTGGATCTACACCGATTGCAAAGGAAGGGATTGTCTTGTTCAGCAGGATAAGGGTATAGATGACTGAACAAACCTTCAGGGGAGGCAACTCCTACAACTCTATCCTTTGTAAGTAGGGGTCTACTCTTAAAGGAAAGAATTTGCTGCTTAGGGTCTAGTCTGAAAGGAAAGAATTTGCTCTTTAGGAGCAAATTCTTTCCTTCAAGAGCAGACCCATTTTTCTCGGAGAAGAAAACTGTACGGTAAAGTAAACAGGAAGTTGTTTCCCTTGTAAAAATCATAGGAATATCCAAACCGTTTAAACGTACCTCTCCGTCTTTACCGTCCCATGGTTCTATATCAACTATTTCTGGTAATTTTTCATCTTTTACTGGTGCTGTTGACCCTCGGCCAAATGATAAATCCCTGAAAATAACATATATACAAACATATCAGCTGTTTAATTTGTGTTGTGTGGATGGGGTTGGGGGTGGGGGAGGGTCGAATGTCAGTCAACCCAAAGTTCTATGTACAAGCACAGTTATACTGCTGATGTCCACAATGGACCCGCAAGTACCAGTAACTGTTTTCGAGATTGAATGGGAATCCCAAATATGACATATTGGCAAACAGTGAAGACCCCCATAGAATGCAGTGTCTGATCAGGGTCAACTCTGTTTGCTTAAAGTATGTGGGCCAGTTGTTCAAAGCATCATTAGCTTAACGAGCTCGTTAGTGTTCCAATTGTTAACTGTTCTAGCAAGAACAATATCAAAAAGTTTGGTATTTTTGCTGAAAAAATGTGAGCAGCTTTTGCAAATGCAAGCTGCACACATTTTTCAGCAAAAATATTAGCATATTTGCCATAATAAATTATCACTGAACGATACATTAACTAATGACAACATTACTTTTGAACAACTGGCCCCTGGAATTTAACTCTCAAGATGCTGAATATTTCAATATACCGGTACTACACTTCTCCCTAATTTGTGTTGCATAATTTCAATTTTTACGGACGGTAAAACAGTATAAATCCTGATCAGCTCTGCTGACCTGCATCTATACTGTTTTTCACACAGGGTTCAGCATGATGAGGTAATGAACCAGTCTTATATCAGTTTCTAGACCATTTTTTCACAGTCTGATCTGAGTTTTTGTTAGGTAAATAGTTTCTCTGAATGCCTAGAGATCCAAGCATACATGGAACGTTGGTGCCTGACACAGTGTGCATGCTAGCTAATTTGAGTCTTTGCTGAGTGCAAAGTCCGATGACACACAAGCAATTTTCGTGGCTCGTACGACAATTTTTGTTTCAGTTTACCATAAAATTCTCAAAAATTCAGACACCTTCAGGACTTGCTGTAATTCTCTTAAATTTAAATAAATTTGTTTCATGATTCAGCAAGGAGTCCAAAAGGTACAGACAGAATGTCAAACAGTACAGGCGCTAATCATACTGCTCCTTGAAGAGCTGTCTGATCTTGGTCTGCACTGTTTGCTAAGGCCTATTTGCCCACATACTTAAGATAATTATGGTAGTATGGAGTTTTAATAGCCCAATCAACACTATTTAGCTCATGCTGAGCTTGTCAATTTACCCAACTATACTTTTCTTGGGCCGGCTTAATTTCTAGGTCACTACAAGCCTGTCAGTTTACCCAACTTTTTTTACTGGACAGGAATACACATGATATTGAGGCCATGTCAAACTGGTCAGTCTACCGATCCTATAAGAATCTTATATGGGTGTGAGGGGTGGATAGAAAAATCCGTCCCAAGGGTCATTGTCCGGCATCACGAGGCTTGCCGCATGATGCCGGACAGTGATCCCGAGGGACGGATTTTTCTATCCACCCCTCACACCCATATTGGATTCTTTTTCTTGCATACCTTCCATTTCCTAGCGCGGATTTTTAATGCTGCAGTCACTTCGATTACCAACGTCCGCCATATTGTGATGACACTACAGGAATGTTTAGTGAGGTCACGTAACGTGCATGACGTCAACCTTAACGACGGTGCATACGAGGTCGTATTCAACCAGTACATTTATCAAACACGTGGGAATATTCGATATTGGTTCGGAACACCAGGGTGAGAACATAAATTTCTATCCAAGGGTAAAATCGCGGATTTCCTTGTCTGGTGTGCAAGAAATACTTTTACTGCACAGGCTTTTAGTTACAGTGCATGTTCTTTCATCAGAAACTGGAAACTGCCCTTCTTGAATCATCAGAAGGAAATGGCCACAGAAAATATTTGAGCCAGTGTACAACAGAACCTACGTTAAGGCTTGTGCAACCAGCGAAGGCTCAGATCAGACTGCACAAGATCAGACTGCACATTTGTGCAGTCTGATCAGAGCCTTGGCTGATCGCATGTACCGTCTACATCATGCAGGCTATTCAAAAGAGATTTGGGCATCTCTTGTCTTAGTGAGTAAATGGTAAATCAGTAGACTGATCCGAGCATTTCTCATTTTTAATAATCAATCTCCATTAAGAACGTTGGACCAGGGATGGATGGAACCCATGAGCTCCGGATTTATTTGTTTGAGCTGAGGTTTTACATCCCCGTCAACACTATTAAGATAATTTTGAAGACGTTGCTTCCAATTTTATGGGACTTTTACCCGACATTGAGACTAAATGACATCGCAAGCCTTACCGCCCAAAGAAACCGCTAGGGTTTATGGAACGGTCCGATTCGTATCACTTTTCCTGGGCAGGCTTAGACCCAAGCTGTTTTCCAGTACTCAAGTTTGGTTGGTTTCAGCTCTGCGCAGAAGCACCGTGCAGCCCAATCTATTTCTCCAGGCCCCGATGGGCGTGGAGATGCTCCTGATTGAAAGTGTATTCAACTGAGCTACTGAAGCCAGACAGATGATCTCTGGAATCACTTACCTGAGAAATTCATTTATTCCTTTTTCATTAAAGGCACCTTTCATTAATGAGTATTTCATTTTTCTTGTGTTTATAGCTGCAACCGCCTGAAAAACAGAAATATAGGCTTATACAGACTTTTAATTGGCTCAACATTAGGGCCAAAGGTTCAGCTGTTAAACCCTTTTTTGTACCAAATTGAATCTTCCTCCTTATATATAGCAGGAGTCCATTTCAAAATTTAGGGGTGTCAGGTTGTGTTTTCTTCAAAATTTATTTGGAAAATGACTGAACATTTAGCAAACAGTGGAGGCCCTGATCAGACGTTGCTTTTTGCGGCGTCTGATCTAGGCCTGCACTGTTTGCCAAGGTACACCTTTAGGGGATTCTGGTACTGAATGGGTTAAAATTAACAATGTAAGCAGTTAATATGTTAACACTTTCACAAGTTTAAAAGTCAAATGTACTAAAATGTCAAATAAACTTATATTTTTGCAAAAACACATGAGCAGCTTTTGTAAATGCAAAAGCTGCTCACATTTATTCAGCAAAACCTCACCCGTTGCAGAACTTGGCATCTCACATGAATCCTGAGTGAGGCTTGAACCCACAGCGGTGGGAGATCTAATGAATTAGACAGTATTCATATACACAAAGCCACACAGAACCGTTTGCCAAACGGTAAGCCAGTTACAGTTGGTTTAATGTTATCCAACTGTAATTAGCTTTCAACTGGGCAAAGCTGCTGTTCTTTAACAGGTAAGAAAAGGTCCAAACATCCGGCCTCACTCGACTGTGGCAGGCTTTTTGAATTATATCAGTCTTTGAATCGACTACCTATTCGAAATTCGCAAATTGCAGTATGTTTCCTCTGGCTTTCGTTGTCGGATCATTACAGGGTCACTGATGAGGCTTGCCCTACATCATAGTGTAGATTATATTTTCTTGTCCTTTGGGATCATTGATTCCATTGTGGAATTTTGAAAATATCTGAGGGTCACTGATGAGGCCTAATTGGCCGAAACTAGCTAGTCTGGCCCAGAAAACATATACACTCCATATTTTTCAGTTCTGTGGTGTATTCCTTGCTTCCAAAGGATAACCCTTTTATAGAACATATTTAACTTCACTACAGCTGGTGTGTGGGAATGTGTGGCGGCGGTAAAACGTGTCCCTGCCCTACATCATAGTGTAGATTATATTTTCTTGTCCTTTGGGATCATTGATTCCATTGTGGAATTTTGAAAATATCTGTGGGTCACTGATGAGGCCTAATTGGCCGAAACTAGCTAGTCTGGCCTAGAAAACAAATACACTCCATATTTTTCAGTTCTGTGGTGTATTCCTTGCTTCCAAAGGATAACCCTTTTATAGAACATATTTAACTTCACTACAGCTGGTGTGTGGGAATGTGTGGCGGCGGTAAAACGTCTCCCTGCCCTACATCATAGTGTAGATTATATTTTCTTGTCCTTTGGGATCATTGATTCCATTGTGGAATTTTGAAAATATCTGAGGGTCACTGATGAGGCCTAATTGGCCGAAACTAGCTAGTCTGGCCCAGAAAAGATATACACTCCATATTTTTCAGTTCTGTGGTGTATTCCTTGCTTCCAAAGGATAACCCTTTTACAGAACATATTTATTAGCCGAATCTACGTAGTATGACCCATCTTCTTTCTTATGAATGTTTTCATTGCTCCTAAAGGATGTCATTTTTGATTTTTATTTACTAATTTTTGATTTTTATTTTCCCAATAGTAAGCTAAACATTGATGCTGTCCAATTGCTACTGGCTTTCAGAAGAGTAAGGCCTGCTTTTATTGCAACAGGTAAGGTTGGATCCTTGCAACAGGCCTTGCAAAACCATAATGCAGATTATATTTTCTTTTCCTTTGGGATCATTGAGCCCATTCTAGTTACTTGGAAAATCTAGCTTTCAGTTGGGCAAAGTCAGCATTTCTCTTAACCCATGAAATGCCAATCACGACAACTGTCGCCAGTTACCTTAAAGGTATTTTTTTTGCAAACAGTGTGGACCCAGATCAGACTGGGAGCATTGCCCTTTTTGCTCTTTTTTACATGCATTTTTTGTATATACTGCTGTAAAACAGTAATCATATGTGATCATTATCATCAACAGTTCAAAGTCTTTCAAATACAAGGAAACCATATTTGAAAACATTCTAGAAAGTCAAGGTCAAGGTCACAAAATCAAATCTGATCTGGGCCCACACTGTTTGCCTGTAAGCAAAAAATATTTTTAAAATGTTAGCAAAACAATTTAGCCGATGACATTAAGCAGGGCCTGACAAATCAAAGTTTCAACCACTTGCCCAGCACTCCACAGCATCTTGACAAATGGCTCAGAATTAGAATATTTCCTATATATTCTGTACATTTGCTTGGCAAGTGAAATGAAAAATCACTTGCCCAGCCAAAATTTGGACTTGTCCCGGGCAGCTGGATTTGTCAGGCCCTCATAGGCAGACGACATTTTCAGATGTAGTTTTTTCTCGGCGTCTTAAGGGTTAACAGTTAAGGACAGATCCTTATGACAAGCCTTACACTGCCAATATTGGTGCCCTCGGATTACAATTGGCTTTGAACTGGGCAAAGCCCGCTGTCCTTGAAGCTGGAGAGGGCAATGCCCGATTGTTTTCATTTCTTCCTTTTCTATATACAAGTACACAGAATTTTCTGTCAGAGACTTTTTGTTCAAAATTAACAATGTCGTTAATGTTTGTTCTGGAATTTAACGACCCAGTCAACACTATTTAGGTCATTTTTGATCCGGACAGTTTACCTATCCACACTTTTCCAGAGAAAGCTTATACGTAAGCAGTTAACCAGTACAGTGCACATTCTTTTGCCTGAAACTGACAACTGCCCTTCTTGAATCAGCAGAAGGGGGAGAATCATCATCAATGGATTTTTGATTAACGTGCAGGTACAGGGGCAACGTCCACATAAGTGGGCCCCCTTCCAGGTAGCTGTCTGGCTGCACGCATGGCAGATATTACACCAATCTCCAGGCTTGTCTATCATGAGGATCGAGAATGACCATAGAAAAGATTTCATGAGCAATCTCCACGAAAGAATGTTGCCAACTCAGGCCAATGTCATTAGTGAACATACTGTTAAAGTTTTGATCATTTAATATGGCAAAAATGTTAATTATTTTGCAGAAACATTGTGAGCAGCTTTTGCATTTGCAAAATGATAATCATTTTGCAGAAACATTGTGAGCAGCTTTTGCATTTGCAAAATGATAATTATTTTGCAGAAACATTGTGAGCAGCTTTTGCATTTGCAAAATGATAATAATTTTGCAGAAACATTGTGAGCAGCTTTTGCATTTGCAAAATGATAATAATTTTGCAGAAACATTGTGAGCAGCTTTTGCATTTGCAAAATGATAATAATTTTGCAGAACATTGTGAGCAGCTTTTGCATTTGCAAAATGATAATTATTTTGCAGAAACATTGTGAGCAGCTTTTGCATTTGCAAAAGCTGCTCACAATGTTTCTGCAAAATTATTATCATTTTTTCATCTATTCATTATCACATTTTTCAGCAAAAATACCATACTATCATATATTGTACTTGCTAGAACAGTTAACATTTAGAGGACTAACGAGTTTGTTAAGCTAACAATGCTTTGAATAACTAAGCCCCGAATTTTAACTTACTGGATAGCCAAATCCACCAATGCCTAAACCTTCCTCTAATTTTGGCTGAGATGCTCCCTCTGACCACACCCACCTGTCAATCAGAGTAAAATATGTAATATAGTACACTACATAATAAACTAGAACTGTCAGACGATCTGACTATAGCCCCACTATAGCGCTATCAGAAAAAGAAAAATACAAGAAAAAAAATGTGTGTCCAAATTTTTAGGATTTTGACAAGTACGTTTTTTTTTTTTCACTCCTCATCTTTTGTCTTATCCACAGGAGCTTGTCGTATCCACAGTCAAACGGGCCAAAACACCTATAGGATAGTTGATCTGGGCTATTTTAACATGCATTTCTGATTGATAGAGAACATGTTAAAATGGCCAACTAAAGAAAGGGGATTTAGACCATTTTGACAAGCATTACTGGCTAACCTAATTGGAAAGTCAACAGACATTTCTGACCAAACTTCCTAGTTTGTGTAGTCTTAATGTGTAAGAAGTACGGTTAACATAGCAAAACATGAACAAGAGCACCGCATGCGGGTGCCTACGCTCGACTGCAGTTTCTTTTAGAAAACAAATTCTAAGTCGAAAAAGGGGCATAACTGTGCCAAAAATATTTTGAGGGTTATCTCACCTACTGGTATGAGTTCCCCTTTTCATGATGAACAACTAGTCCGAGTTTCAAGTAAATATGTTCAGTAATGACAGAAATACTACAAAATGTCCAAGTTTTTGCATGACGACGACGGCGCAGACGACACCAGAGCTATGACAATACCTCGTTGTTTTCGAAAACAACTGGGCTAAAAATTTTTTTAATTATTTATTCTTTATTTCCTTTTTCCAGGTTTTTATGCTTTAACTGAATTTTTTTTTTTTAGATTTTTCTCTTTATGTCACCTGTCATCTTCATGTCAGATGACATAGACTGACAAACATTGCTGAACCTTATGAGATCGTCTTCGTATGAGCAGTTTTTATAGATACAGGATATTTGTTTACCATCGCAGTTGTCAGACAATACACCTCAACCTCGTTATAACACGGAACTCCGGGTCCAACCAACGGACCGTGTTAGTTAACCGAATCGTGTTATAAACGCCGACCGTATTTGTCACAGATCAACCATTGACACAATGGTGATCAATAGTTTCCCAAACAAGATGATGTGCGGTCCGGTTAATGACCGTATTTCCCGACTAAAATGTGTTTAGAACTAATCAATGGCAGTAAATACCATGGCCCATCAAGTCAAACAAGTCACTTTAATCGAAACCAGCTGAAAAACAATGTTTTATATCCAGAAATCGTCCGATCTGACAGCGAGTATGACGCCATTTTGATAGCTGGTTCCCTGCTAACTTTGTTGTTACTGAGAATCCGGACCGTACCGAACTACAGTACCGTTAATAGATTTCAATGGTAAAATTACCGGGTTAGGGTTCGGAACCGGACAATGATCAACGCTTACAAGAAATTGAATTACTTCCCTTGAAATGTCTTACCCTTAATATTTTAGCGATTTGAAACGATTTTAATGGCGCACATGGTTTTTAATGATTTTTTTACCGCGAAAATCGATATTGAATATGTTTCATCATTTGCTTTTAAGCTGGAATAAATCTGACTTTCTTTTACATGCGGCTCTAGAAAATGAGTTTCATTGCAGTTGACCGATCACATCATCTGCATCGATGTTTAAAATTTCTGCTGAGCAGTGATCCTTAACAGAGCGTGATAAATATTTTTTTCCGGTTGCGTAACTGAATTCTTTAATCTCTTTATCACACTAAGCCAACACTTTTGATTGTGCCGATGGCAGTTCACGTTTATCATGCGTGTCAAGCTAAACAAGTTTATATACTGTATATTCAACTCTGCTGGAGGCCTGCAATAGATATCAAAAAGTACCGTTATAAACCGTGTTAGCTACCGTGTTAGCTACCGTATTACCGCAGTCAAAAGTGAGAGGAAAATAAAGTTGTTGTGCTTAAAACCTTATACAATCCTTGGATAATATTTATAAATGTTGGTTGGGGAAAATTTGGGGTCCAAACCAAAACCGTGTTATATCCGAATTCGTGCTGTAACGAATCGTGCTATAACGAGGTCCGGGTGTACTTGGGCATTAATGATCTTTAAAACAGGAAAGTTATCATAAATATTCACATATTTCATATCAGGCACCCAAAACATGACACTGGTAAACAGTGCAGGTCCAGATCAGAGGTCGCACAGACAGGGGTAACACTAAGCCATTTCCACAATTCTTCGAATGATGGGTGAATACAAATTTATTTCAAGTCCTTGAGGTCAATGGTATGAGCAGCAGTATTGCTGAATAAAACTTTTGACCTATAACTATCATATACCAATTATGAACAAAATCCATTATATGGTTTGGAAATTATGAGCTAAAAAAACTTTATAGTAAACATGGACGCTGACCCCGATTCCAACACCAACTCTGACCCAAACACCCAGGATAGTGCAATAGCCCTTTTTGGACTTCATCCAGGCCAGGTATAAAAGGAACAGGGACACTTACCCCCACATCTTTGATTTATACTTTTCGCCCATCTGGTATAAAATTTTGATATAATCATTTCTACACTTTGATTGGCAGTCCAGGATATGTGGTAGCACAGCAACAATACACAGCTGTTTACTATCGCAGTTGTCAGACAATACTTGGGAGTTAATGATCTACAATAAAGAAGAAAAGTTTACAATAAAGAAGAAAAGTTATCATTAATATTAAGTACCAGTATTTCATAATTCATTGACAAGGGTCTACTCTTAAAGGAAAGAATTTGTTCCATAGGAGATAAGAATTTTCCCCTAAGGAGCAAAGTCTTTCCTTTACTAACAGACCCTGTTTTTCATGAGCGGCTCTGATTTCAGAAGAGAAAAACTTTGAGCTAAACACGAACTATAAAGCATTGTTCAGAAATTGCAAATAGTAGCTTACAGGGTCATCAAGATAGATTGTGCAAGAACCTGGAAGCCCAGGTGTTCATGGATATGTTGTACCTGCTGCTAGTTTTCAAGAAGTCGAGCTAAATGCATAAACGTTCAGTGAAGCAGGAAAACTAGGTCAAGGTCAGAAATAGATGACAGCACTGAACAGTCATGGTGGCGGTGTGTATGATGTTTAATTAGCCTATAGGCAATGGTGTTCAAGAAATATAGATAAATGCACAGACTAAACAATGTTTAACCAAGCCTGACAAGAATTCTGCCAAATGTTATGTCGCTCCTGTGCAAAGTCACCATAAAATGTAGGTCAAGGTCAAAGTTTGATGCTTCCATAAAGAGTTGACATTCCTACATGCAAAGAAGCTTCATTGATGAAGCCCTTATAGTTCTTGAGAATTAGTGATGACGATGCTAACATCAACCCACCAGTGGTGGTGGGTTAGTGTTAGTGGCAGCATCAACAATGTGATGTCGACCAGAAAGTGATATCTATATTGCCCTACTTGCCAAAGCAGTTGAGACAAAAATTGTGAAAAAAAAAAACGCATTTCAAATCTAGGCTAGGTTTATATTTTCCAGTACCTGATACACCTCTGGTGGTGGCACATTCTGGGCATGCTTCTCGAGAGCCCACCTGACAATGTCTGAGCTTGTCCTCCCTCCATCGTATTCCTCGGCCTCGCCATCTTTCTTTCCTCCAGGGAAATATTTTATCGTAGGATAGCCCCTCACCTGTAAAATATAACGAAATATAGAGGTTTTTATTTCTTATTGTGTTGGGGCATATAAATATGGCGCCTATAAATATATAAACCTTGTGGGTCATTTTGTTAATCTCCAAGAGAAAGGGAGGGACAGCAGAGGAGATGAAGGTGATGGACATGGGATAAGAGCAAAATGAAAGGAAGTGTAGTTACAGAAGATATAATCAGAATTAGAATTGTTACTGGTGATACATCAAATGACATTCATACACCAGGAATAAGATTCCCCCTCTAGGCCTCTACCCTTAGCTGCTACAAATACAGCAGGCTTTAATTTTTTGGCCCTTACTTATATTGAGCTGATTGTCTATAGAGCTGTTTTGTCAAGGAAATTTTGAGGAGTAAACATACTTTTTTGATCTCCCTCTGTCATCCACAATGTATTAACATCTGTCATTGTGGGAATTGTTTCCGCTGGACTCTAGATTGAGTACAAAGCTATCGGTGTTGGAGCCATTCAAGCTTCACAATTGGGTTTATATGCAGGGATGGTCTGACTCGCACCACTTTGCCGGAGCCTTCAAAAAATTTACCAGTATGTGTGCAGTTGGTTTCAGCTCTACGCAGAAGCACCATGCAGCCTCATCAATTTCTCCAAGCCCCAATGGGTTGGGACCCTTCTTGCTTTTTTCAAAGAAAGAAAATCAAATATGAAATTACTAATTATTACATGTGAATTATCTGCAAGGCCACAGTGCCCCACTTCTCTTAGTAACAGTAATAATACCTACCCCATACCTAGACGCCATCACAGTGTGAACTGTCGCATCTAACGCTCCTAGTTTAACCTTGCCCTTCAGTTCAGTAGCTGCCTGTGCCCATTGTGGGGCAAGGTTCTTACAGTGTCCGCACCAGGGGGCAAAGAACTCCACCAACCAAATATCTTCGCTCTTCAGTACCATACTTTCGAAGTTAGAGTCTGTCAGTTCAACCACGGCATCAGGATCAGCCTATAAATACCATAATATTCCTAAAAATTTGGATATCTTGAGGACTTTCTGTAATTCTCCTAAAATTTCAACAAATTTGTTTCATGATCCAGCAAGGAGTCCAAAATGTTCACACGCAATTGCAAACAGTGTAGACCCTGATCAGACTGCTCCTTCAGGAGCAGTCTGATCTGGGCCTGAACTGTCTGCATAGGCCTGTCTCTCCCAAATACTTAGAATCATTAAAGTAGAAAGATTTTACATTTTTAGTGATCCATCTCGGATAAAATATTTCAATCGATCCTCGGCTAATATATGCCTACCATATTCAATTAAGGAATATTTTAGACAATTTTAGCAATAAATTGTTGCCTATTTGACAGTCCCAATTTATAGTCAACTGCTAACCCCTCTGTTATTGTACTTAATTAACTCACTTTAAGATTACATGGCTGTGCATAGTTAAAGTGCCCTTTTTACAAATTTTCGCGAGTTGAAAGTGCCCTTTTTCCTGAGCAGTACAATGCCCTTTTTGGGAGCTGGGGGAAACACTAATTTAGGAAGATTGCCTGAACCTTTTAAAGCAGAATTAGTCTTAATGTTAGCTAGTCTTAATACAGTACACCCGCTGGGCGGAAGTTTTGGCCCAGGACATTTCAGCCCAGGATATTTTGGCCTAGGATGTTTTGGCAAACGGACGTGGCTAATAATATATAAATGTAGTGTACATTATATATTCCTTTCAGATAAAGCTTATTCACCATTTTTGCATTATTTACTGGCTCCCAGCTTACACTTTATCAATATTGGAAAAACAGGTAACCAGGTCAGGGAGGTCTGGTTACCTGTTTTCCCAACACTGATAACCTTCAGACAAGGAACCAGCAGATAATGCGAATAAGGTAAAGATAGTGTTTAACTAATGTCTGGTACAAAGACCATAGCTACATTCTTGGGACGTATTAGCTGCAACATTTGTCGTGGTCAGCTGAACATTTGACATTGTTTATGAGACTTAAATGAATATAATATCTGTAAGGGTATAATGATGCGCTTTAACTTCAAACAAACCCCTTTCTAATCTAGTGTTTAATTGAACTATCATGCCTTTGCTTTAAAAACTGTCATATTTTACTATGTGTTTCATAAGTCATATTTCATCCATCTTTAATACTGTTTAACACATTTTGTACCAGAAACCCATAAACGGGTACCCTGGCAAATAGTGCAGGGCCAGATCAGACGCCGCAGAACGCGGCGTCTAATCCGGGCTCCACTGTTTGCTAAAAGTTCAGGCATTTTCCAAATAATTTTTGATGAAAACACAGGCTGTCACCCCTAAATTTCGAAATGGACTTCTGCTTCTGCTATTTATAAGGAGAAAGATTCTGTTTGGTACCAAAAGGGTTAAATAAACTAACAATGCAGGTAACAAATGTACTACTTGTTACCATGTTCTAATAGAAATTTGTTAAATAAATTACATAGGAAACAAACGACAACTGATTAATTTCAATGAGGACAAATGGCACTTTGGCCACCTTTTCAAAAATTGCTTGGCTGAAACGCCCAAGGCGAAATATCCTATGCTGAAACGTCCACTGGCCAAAATGTTCTACATTCAGTATACCTGCCACAAATCTTTTGAACCGAAGCAGCACCGTGTTTAGGAGGCCATGACAAAAAGGATTAAATTCGTGACGACCACCACGAACATGTGCCGATCGGGGTGTTTTCGCAAGGTTATACAGGTATAAAATTGATTGTCCTCGTTACATGTCTTGTAGTATCTCATAGGTAAATAAGTGAAATGCGGTGGATCTGCGATGTGTACACCACCTTATTGCAATGACATGCAATGGGCTGTGGCGATTAAGGCTGCCACAATTAATTGTATAATCGATCAATAAATTCCACAAAAATGATTATCATTTCTGATTTGCTTGTAATCGATTACTTGATAGGTACAATTTACTACCCAAAGTTATGCCTAAAATAGCTGTATGAGTGGCAAACAGTGCAGACCCTGATGAGACGCCGCATTATGTGGCGTCTCATCTGGGTCTTCACTGTTTGCTCAGGCCTGTCTGTTCAAATATACATATGGTAAAGTGCAACATATGGTAAGAGTCATGCTCAGACAGAAAGCCAGACAGGTAAATTTATGACAAAAACCTTAGCGATTACTAATCGATTATCGATCGCAATGACAGGACTGATAATCGATAATCTTTTCAGCTCCGATTAGCCAGCCTTAGTGGCGATGGGTCATGCTGTTTGCAAAAATGACTTTAAAAGTAACCGACAGATGACAAAGCAGAAGACAGTTGTCGTGATTGCCTTCATATGGGTTAAAAGAGAATCTATACTTTATTACAATCAATGAGAGTGGACATGGCCAAATTTAAAGCTGGAAGTGTCAAAATTTGGATAAACATTTTGGATTAATGACATCACTCACTTGTCTTCCGCCGCCGCCGCCGCCACCACCACCACTGCTCTTCTTGCCGCCAAGCCTCTGGTTCACCACAGATTTAGCGGTCTCCATTGCGTGACTCACTATACCTGATGCTGATCTTTGACCTACCAACAAATATAGTTTAACCCATTTTTACCTAAATGGAATCTTCCTCCTTAAATATAGCAGTTAATTTCAAATTTTGGGATATCAGGCAGTGTTTTCATCAAAATTAATTTGGAAAATGAATGACCTTTTAGCAAACAGTGGAGGCCCTGATCAGAGACTGTGTTCTGCGGTGTCTGATCTGGGCCTACACTGTTTGCCAGGGTACCCGTTTTGGGGATTCTGGTACTAAATAGGTTAAAGTACTTATTTACAGTACTGTAATAATCCAAATTTGGACACATTGAGGATTTGCTGTAATTCTCCTAAACTTTTAACAAATTTGTTTTACGGTCCAGTTAGGAGAACAAAAGTTGCAAAAGGAATGGCAAACAGTGTAGACACTGTCTGATCTGGGTCTGCACTGTTTGGTTAGGTCTGTCTGACCCAATACTTAGGATCATTACGGTATGTATACAGGTGTAGCAAACAATGTAGATAAAGATGTGATGCAGCAAAATGAGGGTTCTCATCAGGGTCTACAAAATTTGCCACATGTCCACATATTTTAACCCTTGTCCTGCTAATCCCGGATATGCCTTATCTTTGAAACAATGTAGATCCAGATCAGATGGCTTCTGATGAAGCCATCTGATCAGGATCTACATTGTTTACCATTCAGATTGTAAATTTGTTGCAATAATTTGCATCATGTAATCTGATTGGTTGATAATCAGTAGTGGGTGTGGCATATATAAATATTCAGCAGGTCAAGGGTTAAGACAACATTAGGTGGTAAATTGCACTTTTTTCAACTTTTAGAAGAAATACGGCAAAGGAAATGAAGAGTCCAAATACTTTATAACGTAAATACGGTACATCATCTCTTTAACCCTTCTCTTGCTGAATATTCAGTTTAGCCACACCCATTTCTGTATTTGAACCAATCACATTTCTTGACGTAATTTATTCCTCCAAATTCATTAATTGAATGTCGAACAGTGTAGATCCTGATCAGATGGCTTCTTCAGAAGCCATCTGATCTGGATCTACACTGCTTCCAAATATAGGGGTTGTCATGAACAGCAAGATAAGGGTTAATCCGGCACCTTTTGAAAAAGAATGAATTCCTGTAGACCTCGGGCACAGGGCTATCCATGTGAAATTTTAGAGATTCTAGCCTGAATAGTCCAGGAGCAATGGTGTGACATTACAGAACGGACGGTAGATATGACAGGATCCTCACTTTTTCTCTTAAAAGCATGGGGACAATTCATCAAGGTCTGCATGTTGATGGAGAATAAGGGCAGAGAAAGTCATAAAGATTTTAACATTTGCGTAGAGGAGAAACAATGAAAGTGATATTATTTTTGGAACAGCCCTCATACTGTAAGCTCACCAATGAACCTTCAGCTCAGGTGAGCTAAAAAGATATCCATAAGTCATCTCTATAATGCATCCTGACCTGGAACATCTTTCAGTGGCTCAAACTACACCCTCAGGCCTCCTAGTGGCCCACTTTGAAAATATAGGTTTTTATATTGGTTCTTCTTACTCAAAATATAGTTTATTTACAGGTTTTTCAATAAAAATACAGGTTAAGAAAAAAGTCTTCCAAACTTACATGAAGATTTAAAACGGAAGAAAAATATTTGATGAATTTTTGTGCCACATTTACTCAGATACAGTTGCTCTGAATTTTACAAAGTCCGAGCGAGCGACAGTTTTCATTACTTTTTATGGGACTAAAAAGTAAAAAATAGTAGTGCATTTTGAAGAAAAGTTAGGGTCGAGTCGCAACAAGGTTCAAAAAGTGAAAAATAAAGGTTTTTCATGAAAATACAGGCTTTATATCGGTTTTATGAACAAATAATGGTTTTATAGGTCTGGCACAAAATTAAAGGTTATTAAAGGCTTTATAGGTTTTGCTAGGAGGCCTGCACCTTTCTCAAATAAGTTTCAAAGTCCCAATGAAGAAATTGTAGAAGGAAGAAACTTTACAGGAGAAATATCATCTACTGAGAGGTGTCTTCTCTATTTAACCTTTGTCCTGCAGATTACTTTTTACCACGCCCATTTCTGACTATCAACCCTTCACATTACTTGACAATGTATTCATTCAAGTTTGCAAACTGAATGACAAACATTGTAGATCCTGATCAGATGGCTTCTGAAGAAGCCATCTGATCTGGATCTACACTGTTTGCAAAATTAGGGCTATCATTTTCAGCAGGACAAGAATTTAAACAGTTAGGTATATACCTTGATAATCTAGTTCGCAAACTAAATGACAGTGTAGATCCTGATCAGATGGCCACAGAAGCCATCTGATCAGGACCTACACTGTCTGCAACAGTAGGGGTTATTGTGATCAGCAGACAAGGGTTAAACAGAATGGCATATACCTTGATAATCAGTCGGTTTCTGTTTATTTTCTCCAAATACTTTTATGGTCGGGAACCCCTTAACTCCATATTGGCTGCCCAGACTCCCATGCTCGTCCGCATTTACTGCACCAACTTTAACCACTCCCTACCATAAAAGAATACAACATTCTCAGTATGACAACAAACCCACATGCTATAAACATTTTTTTTGTTTTACCACCCTTTCAAGATACACTTCAAAAAATAACTGAATGTTACTGTATGGTTCACTTGACACTTGTAATTTGCAATCAAATGATGTTTGTTTCGAGGTTTAACGTCCCCAGTTGAAAGCAATAGGGTTTACTAGAATTTGTTTTTCTACAAAAACACAGATGTCTCCCCCGTTTTTGACCTCTAAGTATAACCTTGACATTGGAGGTATTGAGCCGGGTCTTGTGTGCAACACATCATCTAATGAAGATAAATATTTCTGCAAAGTAACTTTAAAAATGTTCAAAAAATTTCAAAGGGCAATAACTCTTGAAAGGGGCATAATCCGGATGAGAAAAAAAATACGCGTCAGCTTATTTTCCATTAGGAATGCATATATGAAATTTCAAAACCATAGCATAAACAGTTCTAAAGTTATGCTATGCATCCCTTTTAGCATTCATTACAATGGGCACAAATTACCAAAATGACAAAGGGCCATAACTCATAAAGTATTTTTCGGAATTTTGTCAAAAGTTAATCAGTTCATATACTCATCACCATCAATATACTCAACAACTTTCAAGGCTCTAGCTCCAATAGTGTTTGAGAAATCTTGCTGACAAGATTTTATTGAAAAAATTTCAAAGGGCAATAACTCTTGAAAGGGGCATAATCCGGACGAGAAAAAAAATACGCGTCAGCTAATTTTCCATGAGGAATCCATATATGAAATTTCAAAACCCTAGCATACACGGTTCTAAAGTTATGCTATGCATCACTTTTAGCATACATTACAATGGGCACAAATTACCAAAATGACAAAGGGCCATGACTCACAAAGTATTTTTCAGAATTTTGTCAAAAGTTGAACAGTTCATCTACTCATCACCACCAATATATTCACCAATTTTCAAGGCTCTAGCTCCAATAGTTTTTGAGATATCTTGCTGACAAGATTTTATTAAAAAAATTTCAAAGGGCAATAACTCTTGAAAGGGGCATAATCCGGACGAGAAAAAAAATACGCGTTAGCTAATTTTCCATGAGAAATCCATATATGAAATTTCAAAACCCTAGCATACACGGTTCTAAAGTTATGCTATGCATCACTTTTAGCATACATTACAATTGGCACAAATTACCAAAATGACAAAGGGCCGTAACTCACAAAGTATTTTTCGGAATTTTGTCAAAAGTTAATCAGTTCATCTACTCATCACCACCAATATATTCACCAACTTTCCAGGCTCTAGCTCCAATAGTTTTTGAGATATCTTGCTGACAAGATTTTATTAAAAAAAATTTCAAAGGGCAATAACTCTTGAAGGGGGCATAATCCGGACGAGAAAAAAAATACGCGTCAGCTAATTTTCCATGAGGAATCCATATATGAAATTTCAAAACCCTAGCATACACGGTTCTTTAGTTATGCTATGCATCAAAAGTGTAACGGACAGATGAAGGGACAAACGAACCAGAACCAATATGCCCCTCCAACTTTTTCAAAGTTGGAGGCATAAAAAGGCCCCTTTTTGTTCTTTGACCTCTTAGTACGACCTTGCCATTTGAGGTACCAACTTGGGTCATGCACGCAACACATCGTCTTATGGTGGTTAACATTTCTGCCAAGTAATTTCAAAATCCATCTAAAAACAAGAAAGTTATTGACAGAACACAAAAAAGGCCCCTTTTTTTACCTTTAACCTCTATGTATGACCTTGACCTTTCTGGTACCAAACTGGGTCATAAGTGCAACACATCATCTCATGGTGTTTAACATTTCTGCCAAGCAATTTCAAAATCCATGTAAAAATAAGAAAGTTAGTGACCAAACACGAAAAAAGGCCCCTTTTTTGACTTTTGACCTCTATGTATGACCTTGACACTTGAGGTATCAAACTGAATCATGCATGCAACACATCGTCTAATGATAGTTAACATTTTTGCCAAGTAACTTCAAATTCTATCTAAAAATAAGCAAGTTATTGACAAAACCGGAAAAAGGCCCCTTTTTTACCTTTGACCTCTAAGTATGACCTTGACCTTTGAGGTACCAACCTGGGTCATGCACGTAACACATCGTCTTATATTGGTTAACATTTCTGCCAAGTGATTTCACAATCCATCTCAAAATAAGAAAGTTATTGACAAAACACGAAAAAAAGGCCCCTTTTTTGACCTTTGACCTCTAAGTATGACCTTGACCTTCGAGGTACTGACCTGCCTGATGCACACCACACATCGTCTCATGGTTGTTAATATTTCTGCCAAGTAATTTTAAAATCCATCTCAAAATAAGAAAGTTATTGACAAAACACGAAAAAAAGGCCCCTTTTTTGACCTTTGACCTCTAAGTATGACCTTGACCTTTGAGGTACTGACCTGCCTGATGCACACCACACATCGTCTCATGGTGGTTAATATTTCTGCCAAGTAATTTTAAAATTCATCTCAAAATAAGAAAGTTATTGACCAAATACGAAAAAAAGGCCCCTTTTTTGACCTTTGACCTCTAATTATGACCTTGACCTTTGAGGTACCGACCTGATTCATGCGCACCACACATCGTCTTATGGTTGTTAATATTTCTGCCAAGTAATTTTAAAATCCATCTGAAAATAAGAAAGTTATTGACCGGACACGATTTGCCCATACATATATACATACCAACAAACTTCCAAGGGAGATAATTCAAAAAGTATAAATGCGAGAGTTATAGTTCTTGCGCACTGCACGTCGTCTAATGCTGATTTATATTTATACTAAGTTTCGTGACGATAGCTCCAACGGTTTTCAAGTTATAGAGCGGACACGAATGTGTGACAGACAGACGGACAGACAGACAGACGGACAGACAGACAGACGCCCGGGGGGAAAACAATATGTCTCTCCGAAAAAAAATTTTTCGGGGGAGACATAATAAGCATTGGACAATCCGAATCAAGCAGCTTTTCCTGTGCAGACTTAGATCCTCTAAGCAGTTTACCAGTACTCGTGTGCGGTCAGTTTCAGCGCATTCAAATGATGAAAGCAGCTGCTGAGCTTATCTGGTGTCGTGTGCAATAATTATGTTATGACAGCACTAAAACGAACGTCATCAACCTCTTAATGACGTGAAAATGTGTGTGACAAAATTTCAGACACACACACACACACTATTTACCTACGGTTAATTGACATGGAATAAACACAGTCTATGTGTTATTTTTCGATGATATATCAAATTCAAAACAGTTAAGATCTAAAAATCTTATCTTTGCTGTTTGCTGTGATGACATTGATTTCAATTTCACTGAGAAATCACTAAATTTCATTGAAAAGCATGCAAGAAACAGATCTCATCCTGGCTTTCAAGTTCAATCATTTTCTAAATAAATTTACCTTGCACCTGTTTCATTTTGAAAATTGAAATTTTGTTCGGATTATAATAAAGGCTGAGTGAGTGAGTGTGTGGGTTTTACGTCCCACGATTAGCTAAGGTCATATGGAGACGGGACCTCGTTTTAAAGACTCATCCGAAAGTCTGGAGAAGCCCGGGATCGATCCTGGTTTACAAGGCGAGTAGCGTAACCACTGCACCACGGGGGCTTCTCATAATTAAGGCTTACACGATTAATCGTACAATAGATTACTTGATCGATAAATTCCACAAAAATGATTACCATTTCTGATTTGCTTTTAATCCATTACTTGATAGGTACAATTTACTACCCAAAGTTATGCCTAAAATAGCGGGATGAGTGGCAAACAGTGCAGACCCTGATGAGACGCCGCAGAATGCACTGTTTGCTCAGGCCTGGTCTACACTGTTTGCTCAGCCCTGTCTGTTCAAATATACATATGGTCAAGTGCAAGATATGGTAAGAGTCATGCTCAGACTGAAAGCCAGACAGGTAAAATAATGACAAAACCTTAGCGATTACTAATCGATTATCGATCGCAATGACAGGATGATAATCGATTATCGTTTCGGCTCCGATTAGCCAGCCCTAATTATAATGGACCAGTCAACACTATTTGGGTCATGTAAAGCTGGGCAATTTACCTTACTGCAATTTTCCTAAGCAGACAATTGCAACAGATAAGGTAGCTTACCGTTTGATAACTGAAGGATAGTTTTTGTCAATTCTCCATAAATTTGTTTGTTTGATTTGAGGTTTAACTTCCCCGTCAACACTGTAAAGGTCATTTTGGAGACGTTACTTCCAATTTTGTGGGACTTTTACCCGACACTGAGATGAAATGACATCTCAAACCCTGTCGCCCAATGAAACCAATAGGGTTTATTAGCATGGACGGTCCGCCTCGCACCGCGGTTCATGGACAGGCTTAGATCCTCTAAGCTGTTTACCAGTACTAGTGTGCGGGCTGGATTCAGCGTCGAAGCATCGTGCAGCCCATATATTTCTTCAAGCCCCTATGGGTGGGGGTGGTAATTCTCCATAAAAACCACCTTGTCGAGGTGGTTATAATAAGTACCCACAATATAGGTTTATATGGAGAAATAAGGAAAACTATCCTTCAATTATCACAAAATACTTTATTTATCTGTGGCAATGGATACTGATGCTAAACATTATAGTGCGTTCTTTTGCTAGAACCAGAAAAGGGGCCTTCTTGAATAATTAGCAGGAAGAGAATGATTGTAGAAAACATTTCTCGATCAATCACCATGAAATTTTATTGCTGGACGCCACAGGGACTGAATCAGTAGTACCCCTTATCCAGGCCGCATACTGACCAAGGTTTTCAAATCCTGAAAGACCTGATTTTGCAGCCTTAACCCTCATCCTGCTGTACATGACAACCATTACCTTTGCAAACAGTGTAGATCCAGATCAGATGGCTTCTGAAGAAGCCATCTGATCAGGATCCACAATGTTTGTAATGCAGTTTGTGACTTGTATACATTATATCAAAAGATTTGATTGGTGAATAGGCAGAAATGGGGGTAGCAAAATTTTATTCAGGGGATAAGCGTTCAAAAGTCATTTTAAACAGAATGTAGGCGAAAAAATCACAATCTAAAAAGCCTGAAATCAAGAAAAATCAAGCCCTAAAAGCCTGAAATCCTGCATATGCCTGAAAAATATGAGGCCTGTTTATCACCAGTCAGACCAGTTTCCGACTGAGGTACTGAAGCTCAATAATATGCTTTACACACCAACCTCTTTATAACAGTACCAATGGGACCCAAAGCAGCAACAGTGTTAGTTAAACAACAGTAGTACATCCAAACAAAAATTTATGGTCAATTTTCTATATGAGCCCCGCCAAGCGAATTTGTGTCTTCGAGCATTCCGTCATGACAAATTTTTACTGCGCATGCCCAGCCATTCAGAGCGGCCAGGGATATGGCTTTCTGTCTGAAGGTTCCTCTTGATTCACTGAGCACTTGTATGAGCTAGCAGCGAAGGTTCTGGCGAGACTGCGCGGATGCGCAGGCTCGCCTGAACCTTCGCTGCTCGCCTAGGCGATAAGTACCAAAATCGCTTGACGGGCCCATATAATCTATACATTTTTGGGAGCCAACTTGAGACTGTGTTACATCCAAACCATGTTATAATGAACCATGTTATAATGAGTTTGTAGTGTCTATAGCGTGGAAGATTCTTTTCAGTTGAAAACAGATAAAGCACAAACAAGGCCATGCCAGCTAGGGCTGGCTAATCGGAGCTGAAAAGATAATCGATTATCAGTCCTGTCATTGCGATCGATAATGGATTAGTAATCGCAAAGATTTTTGTCATTATTTTACCTGTCTGGCTTTCTGTCCGAGCATGACTCTTACCATATGTTACACTTTACCATATGTATATTTGAACAGACAGGCCTGAGCAAACAGTGTAGACACAGATGAGACGCTGTATAATGCGGCGTTTCATCACGGTCTGCACTGTTTGCCACTCATCCAGCTATTTTAGGCATAACATTGGGTAGTATATTGTACCTATCAAGAAATCGATAAAAAAGCAAATCAGAAATGATAATCATTTTTGTGGAATGTATCGATCAATTAACGATTATAGGATTAATCGTGGCAGCCTTAATGCCAGCTGTCAGATGTAAACCCCAATTTTCTCTCAAACTGAGTTACCTTAAGTGCAGTAGCTGCCTTCTTCCAGTCTGGTGCTAAACTCTGGCAATGGCCACACCTGTAATAAACACTGAGAACTAGAAAATTGTCATGGAAACATTTCACACCCACTTTGCTAAAGATGAACTTGATGTCAAGGACACCATATCTGAGTCTTTTCATTTATTTTTTGTTTTGTTTTTTTACAGTCTTTTCACTAATGTTTTTTTACAGTCTTTTGACGATCACTTGTGCCAAGCTAACCTTCAGAGTTGGACAAATACCATAGTAAGCAACTATCTGGTGAAAGAAACATCTAACAATCCATTGCAGAACCTTGTGTCTCAGAGGTGATCCAAATGAGGCTTGACGGGCCTCTGTGGCCCAGTGGATAAGAGCGTAGACTCTTAAACATTAGGTCTCTCACTGCTGTGGGTTCGAGCCTCGCTCGACTCACGTGAGACGCCAAGTTCTGTAACGGAAGGTCAGGTGGTTTTTCTCCAGATACTCAGGTTTTCGCCCACATCTGATTAACGATCGGCTAGATATGAGTGAAACAATCTTGAAAGGGCAGTAAAATGAAAACAAAAACACAGCAGTGAGGGACCCAAGTATTGATAGATACATGTATCTCTTTTCACCACCAGGCTGCAAAATTATGGTCATGTCTTTCATCATAATTAACCACCTGAAATACATGTCAATACAACAAGACGCTGTGAGAGCATCACAAGAGTCTATGAGAACATCACACCATGAAAGGGTACAAGCTCCCATTGTGTGACCAGCAAAGACTCAAATCAGCCTCTGCACCTACCGTAAAAATACTAAAAATTGGGACACCTTAATACTTGCTGTAATTCTTGTAAACTTTTAACAACTTTGTCCTTCGATCCAGTTAGGAGTCCCAAAAATATAGACAGAACACAGAACAGTGTAGACCCTGATCAGACTGCTCCCTGAGGAGCAGTCTGATTGGGTCTGCACTGTATGCTAAGGTACACCTGTCCCAATACTTAGGATAATTATGGTACATAGGCTGATCTGTTATTGCAAGTGACATAAAATCATCCAAGGATTTTGACAAATGCACAAAGCGAAGAAGCTCATTTGTTGCTTGCCAACCATGTTGCGCTTTTAGGTTCTTTATTATAATGTTATTAATCAAGTAATTTCATATTGGCCCAGTTACAGATCAAAGGTCTTCTGTATTGGCCTTTTACCTCCGGCCAATACAGTAGACCAAGGCCTGTAAATGGGACAATACAAAATAAATTGATTATTGTCAATTTGATTATTGACACCATTAAAAACATGATAATTGATTTTTTAGCTCTGTGTCAATACAGATGACCCCTGAACAATATTGGATAGTCAATTCATAGAATACGATTTATCATATGATGTCGCGTCTGAGAG
Organism: Lucinisca nassula; assembly: GCA_963580285.1. NCBI lineage: Eukaryota > Metazoa > Mollusca > Bivalvia > Lucinida > Lucinidae > Lucinisca > Lucinisca nassula. The sequence goes on along the minus strand of CAUZLF010000308.1, from coordinate 90,352 downwards.
GGTAATAACGCCATGTATTATTTTCGAAAATCCACTAGTGGATTAAATATGCAAATTAGCTAGATACGTTCCGTAACGTTACATGTACGACGTCCTTTACGATGTCATGTTTCCTAATGGTGGAACATTGACATTTTTGTAAACAATGGTGAGTAAAATGCGTTTTACATGTAAATGTCATATGATCAGAGTAATTGATAAGGGTCGTATCGTCGTATATACGACTCTAAAATCGAGGAAATACGACTAGAAATGAAGAAACAGTCGTACCAAATACGACCGTCAAATTGGCGATACGCCAAGGTCTTCCATTGCAGTCATATCGGCAATGGAAAAACAAAAACAAAAAATAAACGTGAGGCCTGACAAAAAGCAATCGAAATCGCAGTAATTTTCGCCGCATCATAGTCTTCAACAAAAACTGTTCCAATCTTCAAGAACGATTCGAAATTCATCCATTCATGAATGATGGCATTTGTTTTAATTACGCTGAAACCCTTCAACCTTACCTTTTGACGATCATATATTGAGTTTATATTTAATCTGCCTCAAGTTATGACAACTATCAACATGATTAGGAAACCAATTATTGATGCGTGATTACATAACAGTATTTATTATCTAAGGGAAAGCCGCCACATTATTAACTTTATTAACAACACCTGAAGCATGAACAGTAACTTTATGACAAGCGTGCATAAAAATATGATCCTGAATATTGTTAGGCAACCACATTGACTTCGACGGAGTGTCATCTTCGAGAAAAAAATGGGTTGGACAGATCTACAGATTCACATTGTCATGTAGTTAGGAATTAAATATCAAAACAGACGCGCAGACGATTAAAAGTTAAGTTTGTGGAGAACCTGACAAAGTTTCTCCGGAAGAACGCAAGAAAAAAATAATCAAATGCATGGCTTTTTCTACTTGAGTCAAGGTTACTAAAATAGCGCAATGGCATATTCAGTGTCAGAGAGCTAACTGTGGTGACTCATTCTGCTGGTCAGTGTAGCTTGTGCTAACATTGTCGTCAATGCACATCTGAGATAGAACCACCGCTGCACCGCCGTGTTCCATATACATTTGACCAAAATTATATTTATTGAGTCACAATGGCAGGATTAACCTGTAATACTTGGGTACTCATATATCTAAATGTGAATCACAGGTGGTAAGGTCAGCATGCAGTGCATGCTTATTTACCGCTATCTCTCAAGTAGCCAATTAAATTAACACCCTAAGATGTCTCGCCGGCGTCTTTCAACATTAAGCAGAATGACTGGCAGCGCATCATAAAAGAACGCAAACACAGCAACTGGGACGGACTGATTAGCTTTCACACATGCGCTTGCTGATCTGAGTCTTCACTGGTCGCACGTTTTATTGTATTTTGCTGGGCCCTGAATTTCTCGCCTTTTACCAATCGCATGCAGTTGCTACAATTAGTGGAGATTTTCCCTCGCCTTTGAATGCGTAGCACTTAAGGCCGCTGCAGACACAAAACATGGGTTTGAAAACATTTTGATGACAGTATGATCTGTGTGACAGCTGAAGACTCCGACCAGCCTGCACAGTCTGATCAAAACGAGCCTTCAATAGCGTCTGGGAAATTCCAAAGACACATGCGAAGAATACGACCACATTGGCTGGATTTACATTCTTTAGAAGAAAAAGTAATTTATCATTTTGCTGTCCGCCAGCTTATAAGCATGAAAATGTATATCGGTATGTTACGATGATAGAATATGTGTTTAGCGTCTTTTACATATGGCCATTGCCACGTCTGAAATTAATTTAAGTGCACTTAGCAGCCATCCTGTGATGACAGATGAAGATATGACCCTAGTTTCGAATTTAGGTGTACCGATACTCTCAAAAGAATCACAGGATACGCCTATGACTTTGGTTGAAGGAGTAACAGTACTCCTCGGGCAAAAGCTTATCAATAACACTGTATGATAAATAGAATCTTGCATACGTGCTCATGTATTATTGAATTTATTAAACTCGTTGAGGAAAAGGGAATAAAATGTTCGGCACAGCCTCGCATTTTATCCCTTTTCCTCAACTCGTTTAATAAATTCAATAATACATGAACACTCATGTAAGATCCTCTATATCAACAATTTATTAAACTTGTTGAAGAAAAGGGATAAAATCCTTGGCAAAGCCTCACATTTTATCCCTTTTCTTCAACTAGTTTAATAAATTCAATAATACATGAACACTCATGTAAGATCCTATATATTCATGTCAGTTTAGTGCACTACTACAATGAACGTCTTTTTTATCATCGTTATTACTTGGACCCTAAGCAGAAAACGTAGGACCAGCTCACGTTCACCTCAACATCTGATGTGCCAATATTTCAACTTCTGAGTCCGGACAGTAACAAGCACGACCCAGATCAGACGCCATAGAATGGGTCCAATCAGGGTCTTCACTGATTGCTTAGAACACTAGAATTTAAGGGTTTAACACTCAACTTCACACGAGGAGGGCTGGCTAATTGGAGCTGAAAAGATAATCCATTATCATTCCTGCCATTGCGGCTGATAATCTATTAGTAATCACTGAAGATTTGGTTATAATTTTACCTGTTTGGCTTTCTGTTTGAGTAAGACTCCTACCATATATGCTGTTAGAAGCCTATGTGGTGTAATGGTTACGCAACTCGCTATGTAAACCAGGGATCGCAGAATCCATTCTGGGCTTCTCCAGATTTTCGGATGGAGGTCCCGTCTCTGTATGACCTTAGCTGTTGATGGGATGTAAAACTCAAACAATCACTCACCACATATGCTGTGCTTCGCCATATGTATTCGAACAGACAGACCTGAGAAAAAAGTGTAGACCCAGATGAGACGCCGCATTTTAGATGAGACGCCGCAAAACGTGGCATCTCATCTGGGTCTGCACTGTTTGCCACTCATACAGCTATTTTAGGCACAGCTTTAGTAAATTGTACTTATCAAATAATTGATTGCAAGTCAATCAGTAATGATAATCATTTTTTGGAATTTATCCATTGAATAATTGATTATCTGATTAATCGTGCCAGCCTTACTCATGAGACAATCAACCCACAAGTAGGGCTAATCGGAGCTGAAAAGATAATTGTCATTGCGATCCATAATCGATTAGTAATGCCTAAGGTTTTCGTCATTATTTTACCTGTCTGGCTTTCTGTCTGAGCATCACTCTTACTATATGTTACAATTTACCATATGAATATTTGAACAGATAGGTCTGAGCAAACAGTGTAGACCCAGATGAGACGCCGCATTCTGCGGCGTCTCATCAGGGTCTGCACTGTTTGCTACTTATCCGGCTATTTTAGGCATAACTTTGGGTAGTAAATTGTACCTATCAAGTAATTGATTAAAAGTAAATCAGAAATGATAATCATTTTTGGGAATTTATCCATTGAATAATTGATTATCTGATTAATTGTGCCAGCCTTACTCAAGAGGCTCAACCCACAAGTGATGTCAGAGCTTCAATTTTCTAGTGTTACTCTACTTACCATTAAGAATGAAACGATTAAATGAATAATTGATTCATCGATTGATAAAATTCACAAAAATGATTATCTTACTGTTTAGCCTGTAATTGATTATTTAATATGTACAATTTACTTGCCAAAGTTGTGTCTAAAATAGCTGGATGAGTAGCAAACGGTGCAGACCCTGATGAGACGCCGCGTTCTGCGGCGTCTCATCTGGGTCTACACTGTTTGCTCAGGCCTGTCTGTCCAACTACATATGGTAAACTACAACAGATGGTATGTGTCATGCTCAAACAGAAAGTCAGACAGGTAAAATTATGACAAAAACCTTAGTGATTACTAATCGACTATTGATCGCAATGACAGGACTGATAATCGATTATCTTTTCAGCTCCGATTAGCCAGCCCTACTTACCATGGGGCATAAAATTCCACCATCCAGACTTCATCACTGTTTTTAACCAGTTTATCAAAGTTGCTGGGTGTCAGCTCCACAACATCATCCGAGCTTGTGTACATACCATGGACACTGGTTGCTATAACAACCATGCAACCTATAATAAATTATGGAGAAAATGACAATTAAAGAAAACTTCCCATATCACAGATCCTGGTGTATAAATATATACTGACATATCACCACTCACCAGTAACAATCCAACAAAATTGGAGGCGACAGATTTCCAAAATGACTTTAACAGTGTCGATGGGGAATGTTATTAAAAGTCAAACCAACATCATCCCAGCCAGTACTTAGCCAACACATTACCAAACCAGGGCTGTCATCTGTTTGACCAGTTGGTTGGGCAACCAGAAAAAAAATCTTTTTCTTTCTTCCAGTTTCGCCTTAAATAACCCCAGGAGGGGACAAAGACAGCGTATATAACATACACTCCAGTTCTACACAGTAATAATATAATGGTAGGGTTCTTTAACCTGCACATGGGGTCTCCAGTTAACCCGAAGGACAGTGCTCTTTATGACATTCATCCCTGCAAATGAGGCCAATGGAGTGTGTTCGGACACAGAATAACAGCTGCTGGGGATTGAACCCTGGACCTTCTGCATCATTGGCAAGTGCACTAACCACTGAGCGATATCACCCTCCATTATCTATCAATTTTCATATACAGAGTCGGACATACCTTTCTTTCTTTCTACTATTACTGTGTCGGTCACATCTGACAATTACTGCAGGTGTGCATTACATACACTCGAGGTTTGCAGGATGAAAGCCTACACAGTAAGCATGTAATTACGGTAGGTATCTAACCTGTACAGGGGAGAGCTCTCTCTGCACAGGGGGCCTCCAATTAACGTCCCGATCCGAAGGACGGTGCACTTTATGATATTCATCCCTGCAAATGATGCTAATCTACATCTACATCGTTACGTTGTGCCGTCAGATTTGACTTTTATACAACGGGTAAAATGGAGCGTGCTCGGACACCGAAATTTTATCGTCCCTGCCAGGGATCTAACCCGGAACCTCTAGCATAAGAGGCAAGTGCACTAAACCACTGAGCTATCACGCTCCACTAGGGCGCTAACATTCACCATATTTGCATTATTTGCTGGCTCCCAGCTTGCACATTGTCAATATTGGAAAAACAGGTAACCAGACCCCCCCTGACCTTGATACCTGTTTTTCTAACACTGATAACCTTCAGACTAGGAACCAGCCGGTCCATAGAAATACCAAAACGCACCAAAACACCAAAACGCACCTGTATTTACCAAAACGCACTGCAAAAATTGGATTTTTCTATGTAGGGTAGGGTGAATTAGAGGATTAGACACTTAGAAACGAATATATATCTATATATAATATATATTTAGGATATAAATAAATATAGGCGTTTATACATATTATACAAATGAGCCAGGGCTCAGCAGTTCCTACCAAAAGGCTACCAAAATGCACTGTCAATATTGGATTTTTCTAAGAATGTCACTATGATGCGGAAAAAGTATTTCCGAATGTCGCAGTTTTTATTGGTCTCAGTGGGCCCCGACAAGTGTACAAGATCAGGGTCATATCCCGGGAATGCAGTCTGATCCATCATGTTAACAAGTCTGTGTATTAAAGTTCAAGATAAAAGGTAAGCTTACCAATGCACATCAAATCCCAATATTGGCAGTGCGTTTTGGTAAATACAGATGCTATTCCACTGACATCTTTACATCATTCAAGTAAGAGAACCCAACTAGACAAAAAACAATTACCAAAACGCACCAGAAATATCAGTTTATGTGCATTATAGATACATTATCTACAACCCAAAATGAACATCTGAGCATCAAAGTTCAAAATAAAAGGTTCAATTATTAAAAGAAACCAATAACCCTCTAATATATAATGGCCTTTTACGAATAAAAAATGAGCCGGGGCACAGCATTTCTTACCATGTACATGTGCGCCCAGCGAAAACTCAGAAAAGCCTGCGCATATGCGCAGTCTGATCAGTCTTCGTTGTGCACGCTAAGCTTGGGTAGCTAAGGGCCAAATGCTCCTTCATGCAGAAGTCTCTGGTCAGACGTTTACTATATAGATGAGCAGGGTGCATGTGTAAATTGTAGGAAATGCTGTGCCCTGGCTAAAATGTTAACATGTATATTAATTTATCAATCTATGATTATTATATATATATATTTCTAATCCGCTTTGAAAAACTGCTGCATTTCCCTCTAGCATACATAGAAAATTCCAATATCGACAGTGTGTTTTGATAGCGTTTTGGTAGGAACTGCTGTGCCCTGGCTCAAATGTTAATATTATATCAATTCATCTATCTATATATTTATATATATTTATGTATTATATATAGATACAGTACAGTCAACGATACATTCCTATCTGTGTCGTTTCCCGGTGACAATCCGTCATGGTGACAAAGCCTCATGTCTCGCTGAACAGTTTCCCTGTCGCGGTGACAAGATTCAAGGCAGCGAGACAGGTGAAATTGTCCCGATGACTCGGCGGTACACACCGCGACCCAGCGAGACACAGCGTGACGTTTTATTGCATGGTTATGTAATCATTACGCCCGAGCTCCATCTACCTGGATAAAACTTATATTAAAAAAAAAAAAATCCGGGTCTTTCCAATATCTTTGAATTTATATTTTCTTAAATAAATAAACATATAAGTAATATTATATACATAAAAAAACGTTTTTGTCCTTATTATTTTCCAAATTTAGGGGTACCCTAATTAGTTACCTTTAGAAATTCAATGAGAAAAAGGCTGATTTTTTTTTTTTTTTTTGCAAACAGTGAAGGCCCTGACCAGATGTCTTGGCGCAGGCTGATCTCGGCCTTGCGCGCTTTGTGAGTGTCAAAAATAGCTTAGACGCAACAACCATTTTTTACAAACAGTGAAGGCCCTGACCATATGTCGCGGCACAGGCTGATCTCGGCCTGCGCTCTTTGCGAGTGTCAAAAATAGCTTAGACGCAACAACCATTCTTTTTCTTTTTACTCTTCTTCAATAGCTTTTGTTTTTCGCTTACGCAACAAGTATTTCTAACACGCTGCTTGGGCGCCTCTTTGATAGCAGATGCGCCCCTTTAAATCAACCTGAAATATCGACAGTGTGCAGGGTCACAGCAGTTCCAACAAATTACGAAGAATCAGCTCAGCCTCCGCATCCATGTAGTGCGACCAGAGACTTCTCTTGCTGCAGGAAGGAACATTGGACCCTTAATTATCCTCAAAGCGCAGAACGAAGACTCTTATCAGACTGCGCAGATACGAAGACTGATCAGATTGCGCGGATGTGCAGGCTGATCTGAGTCTTCGCTAGGCTCACATGTAAACTGCAGGAAATGCTGTGCCCCGACTCAATTTATAATGATGTTTCTCGTACTAGAAGTTCGCTATATTAAGCACGTGCGCCGACGTATAAGTTGTGGATAAAAGAATCTTTTCACAACAGACAAACAATTAACTGCCTGGTTTTGGTCAATGTGTAATGCAAAACGCCGGTGTCCTGTGCACCATGCCACATTATCCTATCTCATCACGTTAAGGGGATGCCAATGTACAAAAAGTGGGTGGGGTAATGGTGTGGTGTTCAAAATTTGTTTAATTGAATTTTGCAAAACTGTCAAGTTTTTTGAAAAGTTACTTGGCCTATAATTTATTTCAACTTATTCACATGTTCTATTAGAATTTTTTCAGAAATTCAGGAATTATTGAGAAAAACATACCTCTCTTTATGTGCTTCAATCCATTTGCGTTCAAACACAATCTCCTTGGTAATACAGCCAAATAAAATTGCATAAATAGGTTCACAGGTTATTCTACTACAATGTGTGAGAATGTCATTGCTCAAAAATATTCCACAGTAGAGTATACAGCAAATTTGTGCCCATACTGTCTATCAAAATAATACAATTATCAGACATATTTGTTGCTAAAAAGTAGTCTAGAAAAAAGGTATGGTGGACAATAACTGCGGCAGCTACTACAACTGAATCATTCGAAGATTTAGTTGTCTCCCTTGTTTTCATGTCACTGTTTTGTTTGATTTGAATTTTAATGTCCCCATCAACACTATATAGGTCATTTTGGAGAAGTTGCTTCCAATTTTGTGTGACTTTTACCCGACATTGAGATTAAATGACACCTGAAGCCCTGTCGCCCAAAGAAACCTTTATAGATAAGAGTAGGTACCTATCTGGAGCTGTTGGAGGATGTAGGAGAACCAGGTCCCATCCCTTTCAGTATCACCGTCCTAATGCTTACATGGATTGTTTTAAGAGACAATTGCAACTTGGAATGGCCTTACAATCGAAGCTGTCTATTTTGAGACAGTTGATGGGTTTCAGGCCAAAATATAATATCATAGGGTTGGGCAGGGGATAGGTATGGATTCCTTCCCCTGATGACTTCTTGTAAATAGTTTTAATCTGCTGATGGCAGTGTCACAAAGCTCTTTTTTGGGGATGGGGATTGAAAACTTTTTGTGCCACACCCCAAACCTGTTATCATGGTCAGAATCGACCGAAAACAGTATTGGGAGAGAAAAAACAAAACAAAAAGGGTTTATAAATAAGCATGGAGGGTCCGACTTGCACGGCTTTTCCTGGGCAGGCTTAGATCCTCTATAAAACCGGTTTACCAGTCCTTGTGTGATTTCGGAATCAGCTTTTTTATTTTTTTCAAGCCCAGACGGGGGGGGGGGGGGGGGGGGGGGGAATGATTACTGTGTAGGCTTTCATCCTGCAAACCTGGTGTGCATGTAATGTACACCTGCGAGTAATGGGGGGGGGGGGATGATTACTGTGTAGGCTTTCATCCTGCAAACCTGGTGTGCATGTAATGTACACCTGCGAGTAATGGTCAGATGTGACCGATCGCAGTTCAAGTAGAAAGAAAGGATACACATTCAAAGGAGCCAAATTATTTTTGTCTCCCTTATCAATAAGTGTTTAAATTGAAAAGGAACAATTTTGGTCCTGTGGAGCAAATTCTTTCCTTAGAGAACTATGTATCTTTTTCAGGGCCACATATTTTAATTATAACAACATTGACAGTATGCCACAAAATAATTGCAGAGAGCGCATAACTGCCGTCTTCTATTGACCACCATACATGTTTACATTTGGTCACGAGGTGTAGGTTTACTATCAATAACGTAAATTAGACTAGCTGTTGAAATTCAAATAAGTGGTGTTTTTTCGACAATCGAACTCTTGAACCTATTCATTCTTACAGCAAAATCCATAATCTAAGTCTCTTTATAAATGCTTACCTTGATTCACATGTCTACAGTGCAAAATTTGTGAAATTTGTTAACACGTTTTTTTTTTCAAAGGCTTGTCAATGAAACCGGAAACACCTAAGGACTTCCATATCTGGTGACACGAACGCAAAAATATAGTCCCAAAATATTCAAATTTTTGAAGAATTACCATTTATTCAAGAACAATTTTAAGCTATTTAAGCACAAAAGTCATTTAGATTTATGAAACAACAAAAACTTTGAGGACATATCGGAATTTTTTCGATGTTTTGTCCTAGTTCCGCTTGAGGCGTAGTAATATTTATGTGATAAAGCCATGACTTCCTCATGCTCAACAACAAATGTTTCCAATCAGCTGTTATGACTAAAAAAATGACTATAAAATTGACCTGTTGGATGATTAATCGTAAGTTTATAAAATACTTAAACTTGCACAAAACGATGCAGAAAGGGTTCCTGTTTCACGGCGCATAGTTGTCATGTTACATCGTCGAGCCGATTTGGCGATATGCGTTTCCAAATAAGTGTTGATATTTTGTTTACAAATCCCATGAATGAAAAATGGCGACCAAAGAACTTATGAAAAATATCTCGTGGTGGCACAAATGTTTCTTAGACAGGAGACAATTTTGGTTAGTAATACTCTAAGACATTGTAGTTCACCCTTCCAAGAACAGTACACTGTACATTTTAGGTCCTGAAAAATTAGGTAAATATGACTTTGAGCGCAAATGCTGTCACCCTCATTTTTTGCATCGGCTGTGTAAACCTACAAGCAGTTTGATAATTGCTTATTAGATAATGTTATGTTTGAAGACGTGTTACTTTCCAGTATATTCAAACTTTTTCTCCGACTCCGTGTTTTGGCTAAAAAGAAAAGTCATGTTGAGGGGTACCCCACCCACTTTTTGTACTTCGGTAAACCCTTAACAAGTCCGTGTATTGAGTATCCCTACATGGAATTGAGATTTCTTTGTTCTAAACATATTTGGGTACTCGATGAGGCGGTTCTAACGAGCATCCAAAACCTAAATTTAGACTAGAAATACAAGACTGCATAAAATATCCATATCTTGGTAGCTAAGGCTCATCAATATACCCGGAACTCAAGACATGTCTTGTTCACTGACCATAAAGTATATGAGCTAGCGCACGACAAAACTTATCATAAAACCTGTCTGACATACAAGGGATCAGATCAGTATCACCGTGGCTGCAGAAGAGGCAGATGATTGGCGAATACTGATCAGAATGCATGGATGCGCATGCCGACATGCGTCTTCAGTGGTCGTTCAACTACCTGCGTAGACTCAAATCAAAATGCACAACCGGAGTTTGCAATTTACCGGCGGTGGCTATGTGAGACTCTGATCAGAGTACTCGGATTCACAGGCCGAGCTTGCACTTTGCATACTTATCATATTGCACGGATGAGACGCTATGCTACGTCTCTGCTGGTCTGAGGCTAGAGAAGTTGCATAAAGTCGGTAAATACTGATGAAACTGCCTGAATGCGCATGTCGAGCTGCGCCTTCTCTCAGTCTGGTCATTCAGTGATTGCTCAGATCAACATGCACAACCAGAGTTTCGTATTTGTATATGTATGTAACGATATCCCAGTGGCTGGGTAAGACTGATCAAACTACTTGGATGAGGAGGCTGAGCTGAGCTTCTGTTGGTCGCACACAGTGGCCTGCAAAGAATCGGATCAACATCCACTGTCTGAGGCAAGTGGCAATGAATAGCACTGTGGCTACAAAAGGCGCATTATACTGTGGTAGGCGAATACTTTTCATACTGCATGATTGTGAAGGCTGATTTGTGTCTTATAGCTGCACATTCTTAATGGTTCAGCGTTGTGTAAAGGGGTTACTAGTAGAATCGATCTTGACAGGTAGACCCAGATCAGACGCCGTAGAAAGCAGTCTGTTCGGGCCTACACTGACAGTAAGGATGGAAGGAATTTCTTCAAGTGTATTGTGTCAGTATCTACATGTGCATATTAAAACTTTATCATATGACGTCGTTGATAAGCAGTGGATAACGTCGTGTAATAAAATATCGTATGACCACACGTGTAATAACACTTTGGCGGGATTAAGTAATGTCATGACGACGTCCATGTCAACAAAGCATTTTTTGTGGAAAATTTGTCAAATCTAAAGGCGATGAAATCCAATTTAAAGTGGTCATATGATAAACAGAATCTTACACTCGTGGTCAATTCATATGAAATTTATGAAACTCGCCGAAGGCTCCTTTCATAAGTTTCATTTGACATGACCACTCGTGTAAGATCCTGTATATAAAACAAGGGGACCATGATGGCCCTGGATCGCTCACCTGATCCATAGAGTAACAAGTGGGCCCCGGGGAGGGCCATTATTGACCCCAGGGTTATAATGTGCATAATGTTGTGGGAGGTCTAAAAAGGTGAAGCTTCATACCAAATATCAACAAAAGACTATAATTTGAACAATGTTGGCAAAGGTCCACTAGATGAAGCTACACAACAAAATATCAAAGACCTGGGCCTTGTTGTTTCAGAGAAGAAGATTTTCAAAGATTATCTCTATTATAAGTCTATGTAAAACCAAAGGGCCCTGGGGCGGGGGCATTGTGGCCCCAGGGCTATAATTTGAACAATCTTGGTAGAGGTCCACTAGCTGAAGCTTCATACCAAATGTCAAAGACCTAGGCCTTGTGGTTTCAGAGTAGAAGATTTTTCAAGATTTTCCCTATATAAGTCTATGAAAAACCAAAGGGCCCAGGAGCGGGGGCAATTTTGGCCTCAGGGCTATAATTTGAACAATCTTGATAGAGGTCCACAAGATGACACTTTATACCAAATATCAAAGACCTGGGCCTTGCAGTTTCAGAAAAGAAGATTTTTAAAGATTTTCTCTATATAAGCCTATGTAAAACCAAAGGGCCCCGGGGCGGGGACATTTTTGGCCCCAGCACTATAATTTCAACAGTCTTGGTAGGGGTCCACTAGATGAAGCTTCATACCAAATAGCAAAGACATGGGCCCTGCAGTTTCAGAGAAGAAGATTTTTTAAAGATTTTCCCAATATAAGCCCATGTAAAACCAAAGGGCCCTGGGGCGGGGGCATTTTTGGCCCCAGCACTATAATTTGAACAATCTTGGTATGGGTCCACTAGATGAAGCTTCATACCAAATATCAAAGACCTGGGCCTTGCGGTTTCATAGAAGAAGATTTTTAAAGGTTTTCCCTATATAAGCCTATGTAAAACCAAAGGGCCCCGGGGCGGGGGCATTTTTGGCCCCAGCACTATAATTTGAACAATCTTGGTATGGGTCCATAAGATGAAGATTCATACCAAATATCAAAGACCTGGGCCTTGCAGTTGCAGAGAAGAAGATTTTTAAAGATTTTGCCTATATAAGCCCATGTAAAACCAAAGGGCCCCGGGGCGGGGGCATTTTTGGCCCCAGCACTATAATTTGAACAATCTTGGTAGGGGTCCACTAGATGAAGCTTCATACCAAATATCAAAGACCTGGGCCTTGCGGTTTCAGAGAAGAAGATTTTTAAAGATTTTCCCTATAAAAGCCTATGTAAAACCAAAGGGCCCCGGGGCGGGGGCATCTTTGGCCCCAGCACTATAATTTGAACAATCTTGGTAGGGGTCCACCAGATGAAGATTCATACCAAATATCAAAGACCTGGGCCTTGCAGTTTCAGAGAAGAAGATTTTTAAAGATTTTCCCTATATAAGCCCATGTAAAACCAAAGGGCCCCGGGGCGGGGGCATTTTTGGCCCCAGCACTATAATTTGAACAATCTTGGTAGGGGTCCACTAGATGAAGCTTCATACCAAATATCAAAGACCTGGGCCTTGCGGTTTCAGAGAAGAAGATTTTTAAAGATTTTCCCTATATAAGCCTATGTAAAACCAAAGGGCCCCGGGGCGGGGGCATCTTTGGCCCCAGCACTATAATTTGAACAATCTTGGTAGGGGTCCACCAGATAAAGATTCATACCAAATATCAAAGACCTGGGCCTTGCAGTTTCAGAGAAGAAGATTTTTAAAGATTTTCCCTATATTAGCCCATGTAAAACCAAAGGGCCCCGGGGCGGGGGCATTTTTGGCCCCAGCAGTATAATTTGAACAATCTTGGTAGGGGTCCACTAGATGAAGCTTCATACCAAATATCAAAGACCTGGGCCTTGCAGTTTTAGAGAAGAAGATTTTTTAAGTTTTCGGTGAAAAAAATCTATTTTTGGCTCCTGTGACCCATATGTGCAACGGACCGGAACCATTTGAACAACTTTGAAAGGGGACCACCTAAGGATCATTCCTGTGAAGTTTGGTCAAAATCCGTTCAGTGGTTTATGAGGAGATGTCGTTTGAAGAAAAAGTTTACGGACGGACGGACGCAAGCACGCACGCACGCACGGACGACGGACAAAAAGTGATCCCAAAAGCTCACCTCGTCACTACGTGACGGTGAGCTAAAAATCGCAAGATAATATCGACACCCAGCCAAGTCGACTTTAAAAACACTTAGATCATGTAAGAAAATTATAATATTATAATGCTGTTAAAAATTGGTGACTAGAAAGAGCTCCTCACACCTCTGATACTACTCAGGTTCAATTGCACACTGAGGATAACGTCTCATAGACGTAGACACTACGTCTTTACGCAACGCCGACACTGCGACGTACCATTGAAATTATTTAAGAAATTATTTAAGAAATGAAGATAATTTATATAACGTTCATCGAAGTATGAACAACATCGGGTCACGAGCAAAAAAAAAACAGTTCACTGAAATTTTGCTCGTGACCCGATGTAAGTTAATTTGACGAACGTAAAAAAAATTACCTTAATTACTTAAAACTACGTCTTTACGCAGCCCCGACGTCGATGCCACGCTGCTCTCAAACCGGACTTATCAATGTAATTTACATAAATGACATCCGCCTTTTAACAATAGAATCCTAGACACATCGACGTCGACGCTACGTCTCCACGCCGCGCCGATGTCACGCTGCTCTTAAACTAAAATGAACGTTACAGAAACTTCTTTCGCCTGTTAAACATTTTAGACACAGTAACATCCAGGGTACATCGACGCCGACGCTACGTCTCCACGCAGCGCCGACGCCGATGTTACGCTGCACTCAAACCAAAATAAATTTTAAAGAAATCAATTCCGCCTGTTAAACAATTTAGACTCAGTAGCATCCAGGGTACCTCGACGTCGGCGCAACGTCTGCACGCAGCGCCGTCGCCGATGTTTCGCTGCTCTCATTACAAAATGATTTATAGCGTCTATGTTCGTGGTAAAGCCGAAAAAAACACGACCATCCTTTGTAGAATATAGTCTCACATATGACGCAAGGAAGGCTCGAACCGCAGTGATGAGAGACCTAATGATTAAGAATCGGCGCTCTTACCCACCAGGCAATGACCGTACCACCATATCCTATACTTTTTCAGCATTCTTGAGGCAGTTTCGTGTTCGAACTATAAAAGGGTCTACCCTGGTTTTCTTCGGAGCACGGGAACGTGCCCATTTTTTTCAGAGAATAAAGCGTCATTGGTAAATAAGCTAAGGGACCAAGAAATGTGCACCAGAAAAAGGATTTGACGCCGTCGCTCAACAGCTGACTACGGTGATGATGAGAAAAGTAGAAGTAAAACAAAGATCAGGAATTGATACAATTAACTTACTCCATCCATAAAAGACACCAAAGGGAAAGAAATACAAACATTAAGCGACCAGACCATAATGGAAACCTAAACAAAGGAAGGCCATATGGACATTTACTTTCCCACAAAATGGCCATATGGCCATCCAAAACCTGTCTACCCTTAGTCTACCCTTAAAGACGCATTTATTCCTTGGGAGCGAATTTTTTCCTTTCAGAATAGACTCGACTCACCGAGGCACTCTCAGCCATATGATCCCAGCATGCAACAAGCATGAGCCACGTCATGGCAAAACCCGTTCGGCTGTTTGCGAGCAACTAAGAGACATGGCAGCCTGTGCATACGCACAGTCTGGTCAGCATTCCAATTTGCTGCTCGGACAGCTTGATACCAAGTTTACTCCTGTTACATGTAACTGAGTTGACCAGTATGATATGACCTCATCGCAATGCTTCTACCAATCTTTGCGGCCCCCGCCCATCGGGGCTTGGAAAAATAGATGGGCTGCATGATGCTTCCACGCAGAGCTGAATCCAGCCCACACTCTTGTACTGGTAAACCGCTTAGAGGATCTTAGCCTGTCTAGGAACCGCGGTGCGAGGCGGACCGTCCATGCTAATATACCCTATTAGGTTTCATTGGGCGAAAGAGCTTGGGATGTCATTTCATCTCAATGTCGGGTAAAAGTCCCACAAAATTGGAAGCAACGTCTCCAAAATGACCTTTACAGTGTTGACGGGGACGTTAAACCTCAAATCAAACAAACAAAACAAGAGCTAAAACCGACCACACACGAGTACTGGTAAACCGCTTAAGAGGATCTAAGCCTGCCCAGGCAAAGCGGTGCGAGTCGGCCCGTCCATGCTTGTAAACCCTATTGGTTTCATTGGGCGACAGGGCTTGAGATGTCATTTCATCTCAGTGTCGGGTAAAAGTCCCACAAAATTGAAAGCAACGTCTCCAAAATGACCTATACAGCGTTGACGGGGACGTTAAACCTCAAATCAAACAAACAAATCTACCAATCTATGGGTCTCTTCTTTAGCGCTAACAGTTCTTTCCATTTTGTGATGTGCACCTTTTCGCATGCAGTGCCTCATTGAAGTCTTCCCGCTTTTCACAACAGCACGTGAGGTCACTGAGATACAATTACGTCATTTAGGCACGGGCGGCTGTTGCATACGAAAAGGTCGTTACAGGCTTGGCAAACACAAATATGCTATCACTCGTTTGGGAAGGGATCTTCATAGGCGTAACGCCCATTACGCATGTGCGTAATGTAAAATATTTGCAGTGAAGAGAAGCGCCTAAATAATAGTGTTCTCCATTACATATTATATATGGGCTGTTCTTTAAGGAAAGAATTTGCTCTCCTCAGGAGAATTGGAAAGAATTTGCTCCCCTCGGGAGCAAATTCTTTCCTTTAAAAGTAGCCCCCATCTCGGAAAAAGCCGTTTTACATAGATTTTTCTTGTTGTGCGTAATACTATTTTGGTTATGGTTACGCCCTTGTCGTTTAATCCCCCGTCGTCCCCCATAAATAATTGGGCTGCACACGAGAACTGGTAAACCGCTCAGAGGATCTAAGCCTGCCCAGGCAAGGCGGTGCGATTCGGTCCGTCCATGCTTATAAACCTTATTGGTTTCATTGGGCGACAGGGCTTGAGATGTCTTTTCATCTCAGTGTCGGGTAAAAGTCCCACACAATTGGAAGCAACGTCTCCAAAATGACCTGTACTGTAATGACGGGGACGTTGACCCTCAAATCTCCCCACCGCGAAGCGGAGAGAGGATTGTTGGAATTAACTTCCTCCGTCCATGTCCATCCGTCCGTTCATAACACGTTTCTGTCCGCTGCATATCTTCTTAACGTCATTACATTTTGGTCAGATCTTGGCACTATAGTGAGATGATGAGCAGATTCAATAACTCAACCATGCCGACTCAAGGTCAATGTCACTGTTGTAGGTCATGAGTTTGAGCCTTGAATTCTTTTCTGCTCCATATGAACTGAACCCTTTCATGCAGGCCATCTATTTCTATAAGCCCCAATGGGTGGGGGCCGGAACCCTTTGACAGATTTTCATTAAAGTGAAAGAAGTAATTTTGTATAGCAAATCAACACCAACACGAAATAATCTTTGTCATGTATTAACATCTATGTTTCGCCCATCATCGGTTCTTGAGGATGTAATTTGCTTTTTTGATTTGAGGTTTATCGTCGACTTATAAGACACTAAGATCATGCATATGTAAATACTGCAAAACTTTATAATTAAAAATAGTGATAGAAAGTGTGCCTCACACCTCTGATACTACTCAGGTTCAATTACACTCTGAGGATAATATCTCATTGACGTACATGTAGACACTACGTTTTTACGCAGCGCCGAAGTCGCGCTGCGCTCAAAGCAAACGTATCATTTAAATTATTTAAGAAATGAAGGTAATTTAGTCAACGTTCATCGGAGTATGAACAGCATCGGGTCACGAGCAAAGTTTGTTAGCCCCGTCGGGGTTCTCTTAAATTTTGCTCATCTTAATTAGATGAACGTTAAAAAAATACCTTGATTACTTAAATATTGATATCTACATTACACTATTTCTCAAAACAATTGCACGCAGTTTTCCTACTGGCAGTGGAACAGCGTCGTTGGCGCCATAACTTTGTTTGTCTTATTGTTGTTCAACATCCCCGTCAACGGCCAGCCATACTGAAGAGAACCATTTTTTTATGTCAAACCAAACAAATCAGTGAAACCCAACGGAATTGACTTTCTTATTTTATACATCCCAGGTAAAGCCGCGTCCCGGATACATCGACGTCAACGCTACGACTTTTCGCAGCCCCGACGTCGATGACACGCTGCTCTCAAAGCGGACATATCAAGGAAATTTACATAAATGACTTCCGCCTTTCGGGATACAGCGACGTCAACGCTACGTCTCCACGTCGCGCAGATGCCGATGTCACGCTACTCTCAAACTAAAATGAATTTACAGAAATTTCTTTCGCCTTTCAGACACAGTAACATCCAGGGTACGCCAACGCCGACGCTACGTCTCTACGCAGCACCGACGCCGATGTCACGCTGCCTTCCGCCTTTTAAAGATTTTAGACACAGTAGCATCCAGGGTACCTCGACGTCGGGGCTACGTCTATACGCAGCGCCGTCGCCGATGCCTCGCTGCTTTGATTACAAAATGATAGATAGAGCAGAAAACAACAACAACAAAACACACACACACAACATTCCGTTGTAGAAAGCGTCTCACATATGACTCGAGCAAGACTCGATCCACAGTGACGAGAGACCTAATGATTTTGATTTTTTTGTTTTATTTGAGGTTTAACGTCCCCGTCAACACTGTAAAGGTCATATTGGAGCCGTTGCTTCCAATTTTGTGGGACTTTTACCCGACATCGAGATGAAATGACATCTCAAGCCCTGTCGCCCAATGAACAAATAGGGTTTATTAGCATGGACGGTCCGCCTCGCACCGCGGTTCCTGGACAGGCTTAGATCCTCTAAGCGGTTTACCAGTTCTAGTGTGCGGGCTGAATTCAGCTCTGCGTGGAAGCATCATGCAGTCCATATATTTCTTCAAGCCCCTATGGAAGGGGGCCTACCCACCAGGCAATGACCATGTACCAACAAATCACATACTTTTTCAGCGTTCTTGAGGCAGTCCGGTGTTCGAACAATGAAAGGGACTACCCCGGTTTCTGTGCAGCACGGGAACGTGCCCGTTTATTTTCAGGGAATAAGGCATCATTGATAAAAAAGCTTAAGGACCAAGAAACGAGGCGTTTCAAATGTGCACCTGCCAAAAAAGAAAAAAGAAAAAGAAAACAACTCCCATCAGAGACAATAAATTTACACTTAAAGACGCATTTGCTTTCCGGGAGCAAATTGTTTCCTTTCAGAATACACTCGACTCACCGAGGCGTTACAAATGTGAACTCGCAAACGACGCAGTGAAACAATATGATCCCAGCATTGAACAGCAAGCATGAGCCACGTCATGGCAAAACCCGTTCAGATGTTTGCGAGAGACCTGTCAGCCTGCGCACACGCACAGTCTGGTCAGCTTTGGGCAGCTTGATACCGAGTTTCATTTGACGCCGCCGCTCAACAGCTGACTACGGCGAGGATGAGAAAACCTGTTTACAGTTAGAGACGCATTTGCTCCCCGGGAGCAAATTCTTTCAAAATAGACTCGACTCACCGAGGCGTTACAAATATGGCAGTGAAACAATAAGACCCCAGCATTTTACAGCAAGCATGAGCCACGCCATGGCAAAACCCGTTCGACTGTTTGCGAGAGACCAGTAAGCCTGCGCATACGCACAGTCTGGTCAGCTTTGGGCAGCTTGATACCGAGTTTACTTCTCTAATACATGCAGCTGAGCTGACCAGTTTGATTTGACCTTGTCGCAATGCTTCTACCGATCTATGCTGGGTCTCTTGACGTCTTCTTTAGCGCTAACAGTTCTTTCCATTTTGTGATGTGCACTTTTTCGCATGCAGTGCCTCATTTATAATGTGCCTCTCTGATAGCTGAAGCGCCCCTTTAAGAGTCTTCCCGTTTTTCACAGCAGCACGTGAAGTCACTGAGATACAATTACGTCATTTAGGCACGAGCGGTTGTAGCATACGAAAAGGTCGTTACAGGAATATGCTATAACTCGTTTTGGAAGGGATATTTCATAGAAGATACGCCCATTACGCATGTGCGTAATGAAAAATATTTGCAGTAAAGAGAAAGCACCAAAATAATAGAGTACTCCATTACATGTACATATATCATATGGGCTGTTTTTAAAGGAAAGAATTTGCCTTTAAGAGTAGCCCCCATCTCGAAAAAAGCTGTTTTATATAGATTTGTTTCAGGTTGTGCGCTATAATATTTTGGTTCTGTTTGATTCTGTACGTTTTTTGTGGGTGTGTTAATCCCACGCCGCGAAGTGGAGAGGGGATTGTTGGAATGACCTTCCTCCGTCCATGGCCGTCCGTCCGTTGATAACAGTTTCTGTCCGCTGCATAGCTCCTTAACGCCATTACATTTTGGTCAGATCTTAGCATAGAAGTGAGATGATGTGCAGAACCAATAACAGAACCATGCGGCATTGTCAACGCAAGGCCATTGTCACAGTTGTGTGTTCTTGAGTTTGAGCAATGAATTCTTTTCTGCTCCATATCAACTGAACCCTTTGATAGTTTGTTTGATTTGAGATTTTACGTCCCCATCAACACTGTATAGGTCATTTTGGAGACGTTGCTTCCAACTTTGTGGGACCTTTTTAAGACACTGAGATGAAATGACGTCTCCAGGCCTGTGGCCAAATGAAACCAATAGGGTTAATAAGCACGGGCGGTCCGACTCGCACCACTTTGCCTCTTGGCGGTTTTCCAGTACTCTTGTGCGGTCGGTTACAGCTCATGCAGCTTATCAATTTCTTCAAGCCCCAATGGGCGGGGCCGGACCCCTTTGATAGATTTTCATTAAAGTGAAAGAAGTAATTTTGTATAGTAAATCAACACCAACACGAAATAATCTTTGTCATGCTTTTACATCAACGTTTCGCCATCATCGGTTCTTCATATTAAAAACAAAAAAACATAGATGACGTCGCACACAAGCAATGCACCACGCCAACTATGTTACACAAAAAAAATAACGGCAACCCGAAGCAGAGCAATTCAGAAGCAGAACAACACGCATACATGTACATGTGGCATGCGAAAACCAAGACTAGGGTCCGCGGTGCCCCCCCCCCCCCCCACCCCCTCCCCCAACACACACACATGCTTATTTTATCCGAGCACGAACTTTGTTCCGCTCATAAACTTCAAAACTGTTGGCATTTTAACCCTTATCTTGCTGAATATTCATTTAAGCCACACCCATTTCTGTCTATCAACCAATCAAATTACTTGATGTAATTTATAGCTACAAATTTATAAACTGAATGCCAAAACAGTGTATATCCTGATCAGATGGCTTCTTCAGAAGCCATCAGATCTGGATCTACACTGTTTGCAAAGATAGGGGTTGTCGTGAACAGCAAGATAATGGTTAAAATTTATGAGCAGGCCAAATAAGTCTGTGCTGATCTGAGCAGGAAAACCGCCTCTTTCATTTCATATGTATCTCGATATTGACGAGCATAATAAATTTCATGCCACGAAGACTCGAGCATGAAGGTTCTATTATCCCGAGGCCAGGCCGGGCGGATCAGCCTGCGCATCCGCGCAGTCGGATAAAAGTCCCCATCGGCCGTACAAATAGTAACTAGATTACCAGCCATCCAAAGCGCGCACAGCGAAGGCCCAGATCAAACTGCGCAAATGTGCAGGCTGATCCGAGTCATAGCCGAGCGCGCATGTAAATATAACGAATCGACGCAAGCCGGAAAAAAATCACCAGCCTAGGCACTGAAACCCTCGTAAAGGCAATAACAACGGCCGGGGAAAGTAAAAAAAAAAGATAAAAAAAAAATTACCAGGCCGCACCCACGCGCAGGCTGACAAAATTATAAGCGGACCGTAAGGGGTAAGGGGATGTAAATTGATTTTGCCTGACCACAATCTTCGCCCTTGATTCTGTCATGAATTGTTCCGTTTTGGACGATAAGAAATGAGCGACCAATGACAACTCAGATCAGCATACGCAACTGCGTACACTGATCAAAGTCTTCGCTGTTCGCATTAGAGTTACAACCGTTTTTTATGCCCCCGCCATTCGAAGAATGGTGGAAAGGGCATTAAGTGTTACCCCTGTCCGTTCGTTCGTCCGTTCGTTCGTCCGTCCCGACATCGTGTCCGGGCCATAACTCCTAAACCGTATGGAATATATTCATGAAACTTCACAGGTGCATTCATCACACTGAGACGATGTGTCATGAACAAGGAAGACAACTCTTGCTTTTTTGGTTTTTGAATTAGCTGCCCTTGACTTAGTTCCATATAGTAAACCTTTTGTTTTTGTTTGATTTGAGGTTTAACGTCCCCGCCAACACTGTAAAGGTCATTTTGGAGACGTTGCTTCCAATTTTGTGGGACTTTTACCCGACACTGAGACGAAATGACATCTCAAGCCCTGTCGCCCAATGAAACCAATAGGGTTTATTAGCATGGACGGTCCGCCTCGCACGGCGGTTCCTGGACAGATCCTCTTAACTGTTTACCAGTTCTTGTGTGCGGGCCGGATTCAGCTCTGCGTGGAAGCATCATGCAGCCCATATATTTCTTCAAGCCCCTATGGGCGGGGGCCACATATAGTAAACCGTGTCCGGGCCATAACTCCTAAACCGTATGGAATATATTCATGAAACTTCACAGGTGCATTCATCACACTGAGACGATGTGTCATGAACAAGGAAGACAACTCTTGCATTTTTGGTTTTTGAATTATCTGTCCTTGATTTAGTTCCATATAGTAAACCGTTTCATGAATGGCATTTGGCGGGGGTATCCGTGTCCTATGGACACTTTTTCTAGTTTTTTTTTTTTTTTTGCTGTGCGCTTTTTTGAGTCATGATAATAGAAGCAGTGGTTAAACTGATACACAGAATAGTAGAAGCAGAATAGACACTTTGAAGATTACCAAGACTGATCAGATGGCACACTGGTTGATACACGACTTATTTGCTAGCCTCACAGAGGCGTTTCATATGTAAACCCGCAGAAACGCAATGGAACAGTCAGACCCCATCGCTCAGCAATAATGTGCCCCGTCATGAGAAAACCTGTTTCATTATTTTCGTGCGACAAAAGGGCCGGTCAGCCTGGGCGTCCATGAGTCTGATCAGCACTTTTTTTAATTTGCTGCAACTTTGTAGCTGAGATGACCGGTTTGTGTCTACTCTTGACCTCGATACCGTTTTATCAGCGCTTTAGTACCAGATCTTATGATTATGGGTACCCATATAGAACAGTTGGAGCAGACTTGACTAAAGACATCAGCCATATTCAGTTAGATTAGCCTCACCGAGGCGTTTCAAAAGTGAACCCGTTTTAGCAAACTATTGACCCCTTATATGGATTTTGTTTGTTTGATTTGAGGTTTAACGTCCCCGTCAACACTGTAAAGGTCATTTTGGAGACGTCGCTTCCAATTTTGTGGGACTTTTACCCGACATTGAGATGAAATGACATCTCAAGCCCTGTCGCCCAATGAAACCAATAGGGTTTATTAGCATGGACGGTCCACCTCGCACCGCGGTTCCTGGACAGGCTTAGATCCTCTACGCTGTTTACCAGTACTAGTGTGCGGGCCGGATTCAGCTCTGCGTGGAAGCATCATGCAGCCCCTTATATGGAGCGCTGACAGTTTGTTTTCCTATTAGTGACATACAACTTTTTCCATAACGTTCCTCATTGATTCTACAGCAACACGTGATGTCATTGATTATTTTCGAGCACAGACGGTTATTGCATACGAAAAGGTCTTTACATTAATACGCTGTCGCTCATATTCTCTTAGGGGTTTTATGGGTTTGTTTTGTTTTCCAGCCATCCAAAGCGCGCACAGCGAAGACCAAGATCAGATTGCGCAAATGCGCAGGCTGATCCGAGTCATAGCCGGGTGCGCATGTAAATCTAACAAATCGCCGCATCCCGGAAAACTATGTGGCAATTACAACGGCCCACAAAAGAACAAAAAAAAAAAAAAAAAAAATACAGATAATGACCAGGCCGCGCCTACGTTGACGAATTTATAATCGGACCTTTAAAAGACTAAGGGACGGGAGATGATCGTGAAATCTTCTCTGTGGCCACCTTCTCCCTTCCGCTGATTCAAGAAGGGCATTTGTCAGTTTCTGGCCCGAAAGGACGTGTGCTGTACTGGTTAGGGTCAGTGAAAAAAAATACTGGCGGGAGGGGGGGGGGGGCATTAAATTGATTTTACGTGGCCGCCATCTTCGCCCTTGGTTCTATCCTGAAGCGTGAAGTTTACCGTTTAGGATAATAAGTAATTAGTGACTAATAACAACTCAGATCAGCCTGCGCATCAGCGTAGACTGATCAAAGTCTCCGCTGTTCGCATGAGAGTTACAAGCAAGACTTAAGCATACCGGCTAGATTCGCAGGCGGATCTGATTCTTCCTTGGTTTGAAATAGTTTTTTGCTGTGCGCTGGCTCATTTGAGTCATGATAATAGAAGAAGGGGTTAAACTGATACACAGAATAGTAGGAGAAGAATAGTCTTTGAAGATTACCAAGACTGATCAGATAGCACCCTGGTCGATATACGACTTAATTGGCCATTAGTTTAACTAGCCTCGCAGAGGCGTTTCAAATGTGAACCCGCAAAAATGCAATGGAACAACCAGACCCCATCGCTCAGCAAGAATGTGCCCCGTCATGAGAAAACCCGTTCCATTTTTTGCGTGCAACAATGGGGCCGGTCAGCCTGCGCATCCGTAAGTCTGAGCAGCACATTTTAATTTGCTGTCAGTTTGTAGCCGAGATGACCGGTTTGTGTCTTGACCTCGTCGCAAACCCCGAATACCGTTTTACCATTGCTTAATTTTAGGGGAACAAGGGAATAAAACTACATTTGAGGAACTGTGTGCATTGTTTGAAAACACTTCGGACAATATAAAGAAATGTGTAACAAGTGAAGACTCAGATCATCCTGCGCATCTGTGCAGTCTGATCAGAGTCTTTGCTGTTAACACGAGCCGTCTCAGGCCTCTGGGTTTTTCAAACAGTAACAAGCGAAGACTTTGGCAACGTTTGCTAGATGCACAGACCGATCTTATCCTTTCTTGGTAAAAAAAGTCTTTTGCTGTGCGCTGGCTCTTTTACATGAAAAATCCATGATGCTGAGGCATCGAAGCGCTGAAACAGAGCATGGGAAACGGGTCCTTATCCCATTAGCGAAAAAGAAAAACACTGTTAAAACAAGAAAAAATATAGCTTGAACGTCTTAATGATAATATTTGTTTCTCTTGAACGGTAAATGGCAAAAACAAAAACAAACAAAAAAAAACAATGTTTCTAAATTTCATTAAATATGAGCATTGCCAAAACAGGTAAAAAGGGCTTGTCTGTAGGGTCATGAATGTCGCGCTGTGACTCGCTGCGTCTCTGTGAAAGACAATAAAATTCTCGGACGGATTATTGTCTCGCTCAGTGTACCGCTACATTGTCACGCTGAGAACACCTGTGCATCTCGCTAGCTGTCTCGTTCGTCTCGGTGACAAGTGGAAGCGACACGGTGACAGAGAATTCTGCCATGGTGACGGTCGAGGTCTATAGGAATGTCTCGTTGCCTGTACTGTATATATATATTTGTTTCTAGGTGTCTAATCCTCTTAACAAATGCTGAATTCACCCTAGCCTACAAAGAAAAATCCAATATTGGCAGTGCGTTTTGGTAAATACAGGTGCGTTTTGGTGTTTTGGTGCGTTTTGGTATTTCTATGGACCCGGAACCAGCAGCTAATGCGAATAACTCAATAGGAGCTTTTTTCGTGACGTACTTCCGGTTCTAAAAATAGAACGGGAAAAGCCCTGGCCGTCATCTGTCGTATTGCTTCAGAGGCAGTGGGACAGATAAAGTGTTAATTACAGCGTAAAACAGTGGAATTCTTTTAAACCTTTGGCGAAGTCTAATGTAAGATAAAGGGAGAAACCACGATATGCTGCCAGATATGAAATTTCGTATTACGAAAATGATATATTGTACATACGACCCAACAGGGTCCTAGCTCTCTCTCTCTCTCTCTCTCTCTCTCTCTCTCTCTCTCTCTCTCTCTCTCTCTCAGCGCACCAACAATTAGCGAGCGCAGGCAAATGTAAATTACAGTTTGTCGTTATATGACGCCACGTAAACCGACATGTAGCGTGTCAACAACGTCGTGTCTACATCAAACCAACTTCAAAGCGATGCATTGAATTTGGCATTGCAACGTCGATGAAGCGTCAGAACGTTGCGTTGGCGATAATACGGCGTTGCTTAATAAAATGTCATTTGCCCAGTGCTCGGACCCACCAAGACTCAGTGTGATTGAAACACTCCTTCGCAAGTGCAAGACTTGAT
Organism: Lucinisca nassula; assembly: GCA_963580285.1. Lineage (NCBI taxonomy): Eukaryota > Metazoa > Mollusca > Bivalvia > Lucinida > Lucinidae > Lucinisca > Lucinisca nassula. Next base: position 64,352 of record CAUZLF010000308.1, on the reverse strand, counting down.
AGTAAAAGCTGGTAGATTTGTAGATTGGTTCAACCTGCCCAGCCCTTAGGTCTACATTAACCCATTTGGTACAGGAAACCCCAAAAGGGGTAAGTGACACACAGTGCAGGCACAAATCAGACGCGACAGAACGCGGCGTCTGATCGGGGCCTACACTGTTTGTAAAAAGTTTGGCCATTTTCCAAATAAATTTTTAAGAAAACACAACCTGACACCCCTAAATTTTGGAAATGAGTCCTGCTATATATAAGGAGAAAGATTCCATTTGTACAAAAAGGGTTATGGGCTTCTTGGATATAGGGATCAGTGAAACCGCTCTCTCATCTCAACGGTGACGTGCCATTGAAGCGCGTTAAAGTGGTTGTCGACGGCATGACGTCGAGCCAACGTTGACTCGACGCCCGTCTGTAAGTCCACTCATTGTTTTTTTTTATTGTTTTTTTTTTTCGACTGTCAGTATGTTTATTTGTCTGCCTAACAGTCTAACCATTCGTCTGTTGGTCAGTTATTCATTCAGTCAGTCGGTCTGTCTGTCGTCTGTCTGTCTACTGTCAGTTTGTCATCAGTCAAACCTCTCTCTCTCTCTTCCATGCCAACGGTCATGTGACAATGAAGTGAGTTGGAGTGGGTGTCGAAGGCATGGCGTCGAACCAACATTGACTCAACGCCCCTCCGCCAGTCCACTCATAAGTTTATTTCGACTGTCAGTATGGACATTTAAATTGCACATGTAGACAGATCTTTGGACAGATTTCTAAAGAAAGAAAGATAGACAGACAGACGGATAGATAGATAGATAGAAAAGATTTTCGTCAATTAAAAATGGATTTAGGATAAATGAATTTAGGTAATAAAAGCGAAATATCATTCTTTCCTTCTCGAGGCATTATTTCAATGAAAACGGGTATATTTTCTCTCAAAATGTCTGAATATTGTACCCATTTTAAGTTCCGCCAATACATTTGAATAGCGATGGCCGTTTCAATTGACGGCCAGTACTTTGCGCATGCGCAAGAATGACGTCATAAACGGAATTCCTAAAACCTCCTATAAGGTGAATACAAGTACCAAACAAGTAAAACAATGCGTCTCGCCAGTACAAGTTGCATTAGAAATGCTCAGGAGGATTATCTTAGCACAAAGAAACTGGAAGCAGCTATTAAATGCCTAACATCTAAACAGCAGCGGCGAAAATGTGGAGCGTGATAGCTCAGTGGTTAGTGCACTTGCCTCTGATGCTAGAGGTCCCGGGTTCGGTCCCCGGCAGCGGCGATAAAATTTCGGTGTCCAAACACGCTCCATTGGCATCATTTGCAGGGATGAATGTCATTAAGTGCACCGTCCTTCGGATCGGGACGTTAACTGGAGGCCCCCTGTGCAGGGAGAACCATCCCCTGTGCAGGTTAAAGATCCCTACCGTAATTACAGGATTACTGTGTAGGCTTTCATCCTGCAAAACTGGAGTGTATGTAATATAACCTGCGGTAATGGTCAAATGTGACGGACGCAGTATCATAAGATAGATAGATAAAAAGCACAAAGTTGACAAACCGAAAGCAGTCGCTAAGTCGCGAAAACTAATGACATTTGAGTATCGCTCAACAAAAACTTCATAATTTCATGTCATATTTTTTAAATTAAACAAAGCCATATACTTACAGATAACAACAAACATAGTGCTGATTTTTATCAAGAATCTTTCGGTGTTCGGCGTCGAAAACACATATACGGTCTTCACAGTTGACAACCCGATCGGATTCGCCGCAAAGCTGAGCGTGTCGGGTTTTGATTGGCTAAAACTGATTTCAACGTGTCAGCCGGGAAACACCCTTACAACTGACACGACAGTTCACACAGGAATCTCTCTTTAATCTCCCGTTAAAGGGGAGGACTATCGTGCAGGTGTGTGCGCAGAGGCGTCGTACAAGACAAAGTAAAAGTAGTAAAAGTGAGACAGTGTCACGGATGGGGGTTTTAGGGGTTGGCTAGCTGTTTCCGTGACTGTACACAGTGTGTACTTGATATTGTGGGTTCTCTGGAGTTCATAACACAAGGGAGCCTACTGTTGAAGATGATTGTTTTGTAACGGGGCTAGTCCCCTTTTGACCTCTCCAGTATACCCAGACCGGGTTACGGCTCGTCTGATCAACTGAGCAGGGTCAGGCGACAGACCACTGACACCTCCCCCTGCCCGGTTGTGTGTACCCAGGCTCGATTTACCAGGAGAAAGACGCAATCTTGGGAAGCAGTAATGAAACGAGAAAAAGAGTTTCTATGTTTTTCCCCAGCAAATAAATCACAATTCAAACATTTTAGCAAGATGAAAAGCTAGCCTTATATACTGAGCATTGGAAGGACCAGTGGAACGGAGCACAGTCTGAGGATCCCCCTGAGTCAGGCTTGAGACCCCAAGACAACGAACCACCCCCTTAGTTACTTCTAATATCCCTTAAGAAAAGTGTGTGCCTAACATGAAAATACGCCCACCCTCCCTTTTTAGATCTTTGAGCCGAAATGAAGAGACTTAAGTTCGGAAGTGAGTGAGAAGCTCACATTGCTTCCGAAAAGAGAAAGGGCAAGAGACTTGAACGAGCACCTCGTATTGAGTCCAATGCGACATATATGTTGTTGTTGTTTCCAGTTTCCCCGTGTCGCGGGTCGTCAGCTGGTGGGGTCCCAGGGAACTAATCCATTCTGGCACTACACCTTAGCCGTTCGGTGCTACCCCCATTCCACGTTGCCGGTGAATGGGGAGACCACCGCTCGGCTCCAGCCCCGTCCGTCCGTGTCTATCGTAAGTCCGCTGCAGTCGGTCCATTTTGTCTTCTACTCGACGTTATAATTTTTTGCTTGTCAATATGCCGAACCGTGTCAGAGCAGGAAAGGGTCAATTTTGATATTGGTATTTTTGTTTTTTATTTTTTTTTTATTTGATTTTTGTATATTTATGTAACGTATGTACATTTTTACATTGTTTGGTCTGTTTCCCCATCTTGTTGAGTGGTCTATTTTTTAAGTATATATGCGGGCGGATGTGCTTACCCCGCCACGGACCTGTTTTGTTTGTTTTTCTTGTGCCTTAAAGGTGGCGTTGTCCGTTTTAGGGCAAGCCCACCCGCTCACAGTTGCTGGGGAGGACAGTTTTTGTACCTGCAAGATTAAGCTAGTGGTTTATATTTTGTGTCGTTGTTTTTTTTTTTTTTTTTTTTTTGTTTATCTGTACATACAATATGTAACATAATAACATGAAGTGCCGGCCTACGCCGTCTCGGGCTTGAACTCGTATTTATTTTGTTAATGAGTGACGTCTATCCCGGAGGATGTGCATATTAGGTCAATCCCCCTTTATGCATTTGCCGTTTTAAGTTAAGAAAAAGTGATGCCTTCCTCGACGTAGGATGCCGCACTCTGCGGGACCATAAGTGGGTCAGTCGCCATGTTTGCATATCATTAACATATCCTACGTGAAGGAAGGCACCATAGGGTGAAAGCGTATTCCTGCCTAGCCATTTGGAGGCCCGAGACAACGTTAGCCGATCTCCTTTGTGTTGTTGTCCTTTTTGGGACAAGCCCATCCGCCCACAGTTGCTGGGAAGGACAATTTTTGTACCTGCAAGGTTGTGCTTGAAGATTATATTTGTGTTTTGTTTCTTCTGTACATACAACATATAACATAGTAACATGGTGTGTTGGCTTCCGCCGTCTCGGGCCCAAATTCGTATTTATTTTAGTTAGTGGGTGACCTCTATCGCGGAGGATGTGGAAAGTAGGTCAGTCCCCTTTCATGCTTTTTCGTTTGAAGTTAAGAAAAGGCAATGCCCTCCTCGACGCAGGATGTCGTATTCTGTGGGACCGTAGGAGAGTCATTTTGTGTCGCCACGTTTGCATATCACTATCGCATCCTACGTGTAGGAAGGCATCATAGTAGAAATAAAAGTATTCTTGCCTAGCCGTTTGGGGACCCGAGACAACGTTTGCCAATCTCTTTAGTCAAAGTGGTTAGTGCAAATTGTTATATAATCATGAAGGTCGCATACAAGCGTCCGCCTGCGCACGTGCGCAGTCGAGCGCTCCTATGCGATCTTGTTTTTAATGTTTCATATTTACACAAATAAAAATGTTTGAAATCGCTTTTTGAGAAAACTCTTCTTCTTCTTCTTCTAACTCCAGGTTTTTGATCTCTCTTTTCTATACTATCCTCTCTACTGTATTCCTATCCTACAACTATCGCTATATCTACCTATCTAGTGTGGTTGTATGTTGGTTTAGTTTCGCGTGGGTGGTTGTGTGTGTTAAAAGCCTTCCTTCAGGTCGCGCTAAGTCATGCCCTAGTTAATTAGTTAATTGCCCTTGTCTGTATTGATATGTGGCCATCTTGACCGTCTGTCTTTATTACGGTCATGGCGCAATTTGCTGTTTTTGGTGATTTTTATGTTATGCGACAAGGGCAGTACGGAGGGCTGTATGATATACCGGGTGAGATGCGGTTTTTCAGGTGTGATGGTATGCAGAAGGCCCTTTTGAGGGCCCCCAGGTCATTCCGTTTGGGTAACCTTATAATGTACATCCTTTATGGAAAGCGAAAGTTGCGAAAAAATAAAGAAAAAGATGTGATAAGGCGTCTTGTTTCTTATTTCTGCCCCACTTTTCTGTATGCGTTCCTGAAGGAGAGGCTTTGTTTGCTTGTGTGCTGTTGTGCCGTTCTCCTTTGGGTTGTGTGGCTCTCGATCAGCCAGGATTTTGACGCAACGCTGCTCAGTGCCAAAGTCCTAAGACCGCAAACCCCAGCGTTACACCTCGTCCTGATTTCCCGTTTGCCTCACCCCCTCAGGAGGGGCTGGGCGACGGATTTTCCCTGTGGTGGGTCCATGCCCAGTCCCGGCGTGCTTTCGTGTGGTCCTCTTTCGGGCTGTGTGGCTCCCGATCAGCTAGGGCTTTGGTGCAGCGTTCATAAGTGCAAAGCCAGTGGGCCGCAACCACAACGCTACACCTTGTCTTAACTTCTCGCTTGGCACACCCCCTCTGGAGAGTGGGTCGGGGCCATGGATTTTCCTTGTGGTGAGTCCATGCCCCGTTCTGCTATGGTCTTCTCACAGTGATCCAGGGATCGCTGTCACCGATAGGCACTCCTTAGTGCAAAGCCGAGGCCGCAATCACAGCGCCTATCGTTGACTTTGTTCCCCTTTTTGCTGTGAGACGGCCGCCCTTTGATCACTACGGCCCTTTTTGGTTGGTAGCGTCTAAGGTGCGGTTCGAATATTTATTTTTACTGTTCTGAACTCGGGTCTCTAGAGATTTTGGTTTAAAGTATGTATTCTCGTACGGGGTGTGTTTTACGGTATAGTGGCTTAATGTATTCTCGCGGTTTATTTATTCTCGCGTTGATTGTATTTTTCGGTCATAACAAACTGCCGCGCCGCCAGGCGAATGTTTTCATTGGATAATGCCTGTCACAGAGGGTCACGCTTCCGTTGACACACTTAGATTTAAGAAATGTATCATTTAAACATGTTGAAGATAAGTCTTCAATGTGACAGCATTTTATACACAAAACGAACATCATCAATATTACTAGCCTGTATACCCATCTCCTTCAGAAACCCTATATTCAGTCAAAAATAAATACAATCGCATGGCGAAGACTGGCCTAGGTCATGTGCATAATGAGGTCAATGGTCAGATTTATTTCGAGACCATGACTATCCAATGAGCGCTTCCGTCTGACAAAATATTATAATTAACGCGAGATCACATGACTCTCCTTTCAAAATGGCGGAGGAGCAGTAACTGTCTATCGCAATGCTGCTTTCTTCTGAACATGAACGGACTGGAAATATTGTTTGCTGGAAAACTAAATTAGATAACAAGCAGGAGCATATAATTTTACTCACGGGGCTATCAGCTAGGGTTGATGTTAAGCCTAGGAAAGTAGTATCTCATTGGCTGTTGCTTCCCAGCAGAGATTGTCATTTATCTGTTTATGCAGCCAAAAAAAAAATGAAGGCTGTGTCAAGAAAAATTTTCAACATGAACATGCATTTTCCATGTATCTCTATTTTCTCAACTTAGGCTTTCATAAAAATGCTAAAAGAAACTTGAAAATAACATTAGACAAGACTGCAAAAGTAAATGTGTTCATTTTTATAGTGCATTCTGACTTGTTGATTTTGTTACCGTCTACGTGTATAACATCGCTTTTCCCTGATGTGGCTTTAGTTCTGCAGTAAACCATTAAAATTTGTTTACACTAGCCACAGGAGCTCTTGAAAAATGCTAATAAAATAAATGATGCTGACAGGTTGCTGATAACCTTGGAGTTTCCTCTCAGAGCAGGAACCAATGGTTAGTGGACTTACCATCACATAAGCTCTACAGAAGATTGTATAGAGAGCTGATAGCCCCGTGAGAGAAATTATATGCTCCTGATAACAAGTTAATAGAATTAAGCATTGTTGATTGAGCTTATGTTTCTATATTATTTAATGTACTTTTTTGTCTTAAGTACCGCGAGAATACATAACACCGGGCTACAATGCGATTAATTTTAGTCTGCGCCCTTAGTTTTCCCCTATATTTTGTCCAGGTAGTTTGTTTTCTCAAAGAATTTGAAGACCGCGTCCCTCATTTCCTGTGAATTTAGATTGAGCAGAGAAACCGCGTTTATCTCCCCTTGGTATCCTATGCGACATATAAATTGAATCACGCGCTTATAAAGGAAAGCCAACCAATCAGGTAATGGCTTACAAAATGAGCTACGGACGATCCCATTCATACCCAATGAGCTTACTTCGTCAAGGTCGGTTACGTCAAAAATAATGGCGGACGAAGCAGCGGAAAACGACAGAAAAATGCAACACAAACGTTTGGAATAAATAACGTTCTAATTGGAGTTTCCGAGGTAGGGATAAAGTTCTTATATTACAAAAATATGGGCCGCTGCTAACAGCTAAGTGTGGGAGGTGAACTTCAATGGGAAGTTTCTGTAAAGTGATTTGAAATGGGCCAAAAAGGGCATCCCCGTTGCACTCTTCCCTCCTTAAGACTAAATGTACTACATTTTGTCAATAACTACATCATATCACTGATTTAAAATCCATGAGAATAAGTGAATAACAATACTATTCACTATAACTCTCAGTGAATAACAATACTATTCACTATACTAGAGCTATTTTAAATAAAAAAATAGGAGCTGACTAGAAAATAATTTGATCCATGTGTATGACTAGATCTATGAAATAACAATAATAATAATAAACCTTAATTATAGAGGGTAACATTTAGAATTAGTACTAATCTTCCATGTGACCCTCTTTTCCTGGGTAGGAACCAGTACTAAGCAATTAGTGATATCTGATAAAGTGATTTCACAAAAAGGAACAGTTTAAGTATTGCTAGCTTTATACAATATACAGCAGTAATTCCTGTCAGGCTTTACTGAGGTCTGGACAAACAATTTGTATTGACAGCATGTCAACACAAATGATTTGTCCCGGCTTCAGTAGTGCACAAATCACCATTTAGAAACTCTATGAAATTCAAAAACTTTTGGAATATTGAAACAAAAACAACCAAATAAAATAACTTATTTGGTTGACATATATACATTAATGAATGACTGTAATAACTGTGCAGAAGCCCTGACGAATTACTGGGGGAATCAGAACTATGATTTGATATAACAATGAAGAGCCTTAAGATTGATGTATTAAAATTTGGAATTCCACTTAGGTAATGTCCTTGTAAGTCCTGAAGTTTATCTAAATATTTGTGATTGATAAAAAAAAACAGTCCAGAATCACTGCACTAGTCCATTGTCTTCTTTTGGGTCTTTGACATGCCTTCTTCGTTTGTATTGTTTTCCCGTAGCTTAAAAAGTGACAAATTCATCGCGGCACACTGCGTTGATGGGGTTGTCACCCTGCCCCTCCAGATCTCCTAATACACCGACTAACTGATGGCGTCGCAGGCGGTCTGCTTGTCTTGCCATCTCTGATGATGGGTTGAGTTGTCGTGGTGGAAGATTCTCCCGAGGGTTGATGTACTTGTTATTGGATTCAACCCTCGTCGGATACATCGCAGCAAGATGGTGTGCCTCTGACGTTGTAACTTTGTGCTTCTTGATGATGTGATGGTGGAGGTCGTTCTTAGACTTGAAGACAACTTCTCCCATGCAGTCCATGTGCTCACATACATACAGTGTGACTTGCGCAACGTGGACCATGTTCCAGTGGCGGAGAAACGCTAGTAGGGTCGGTATCTTGTCTTTTCTTGTACAGTCAGGGACGTGGCAGAACATACCACCCGGAACCCAGTTAGGACGCAGGTGTTCATAGAGAAAGTGAGTTTCGTTCTCTGCCGGGTGTAAGTCTAGAATTTCAGCCATATTGGAGAAGAATAGTCTGAAATAAAACATACTTTGAGTATGGCTGTTACAATTCGGTAGAAAAGGGAATTATAAAAAGGTATTGAATGGGTGGCAAAATTCCACATTGATAAAGTTTGTTCCATTTGGGTGACTTATCATCTCCTTGAATGGAGCAAACAATATCAGGGGAACAAAGGACGAGCCACACCCATCTAAAAAGCTGAAACATCAAGGCTAAAACAGTATTAAATTAGATCCAGCCTGCTCAGTGCGGAACTCTGGATTAACTCCCCTGTAAAAATACACTCAAAGATATGAGAACTACATCAACCCAAGGATTCATCCAAATCAGAACTGACAAGCAATGTAAAATCACTACGGTTAACTCAAACCTTTCCAGCCTGATAATTTAATCAAAAGGTTGCAATTTCTCACACTTAAGAAGTATTAGGAGGTAGTTTGAAAATTTTACAAACTAGCACTTTACTACTGACATTCAAAACAGCTTCAGCCCTGATTTTGTTTAGAAATATACAGAAACCCTCCTTCCCTCGAACAGTCAAAATTTCAAAATGCAGCAGACAATTTTCATGAAATTTGGACTTAGTCCTTACCCTGTGCAATGTGTTTTTAACAAAACGAGAAACAGAGAGACTCTATAATATTTTTTTTTTCGGCCCTACAAAGATTATTTCACTTATATATGTTGATCGCCACAAAGAGGCAACCATAAATGGAGTATCCGGAGAAAACCACTTGACATTTCAATGCAATCCTGGCATCCCGTCTGAGGCCTAAGTCAGGCTCAAGACAAGCCAATAGGGTTGAGAGACCCAGTGATTAAGAGACAAGTCATGAAAACATGTCTTATTTAGATATATCTAAAAATAGACTGAATTTGGAATAAACTGTCTTTTGTTATGGCTCTTCATCATTTTAATGTTCATAAGGTTGGTGAATATGGAATAGGGCGTCGTATAGTTCTTCCCCAACGTGATCTTCTCAGAAGTTCAGCTTGAGGTGACTGATATGCGTCATTAGCGAGCTGATCATCAGGACTTTCATAGCTGACGTCATCATGCTCACTGGCATCATCCGCATACGTCACCTGCTGAGGTGTAAGTTCTGATACAAAGCTTTCGTCAGATTCTGCATTCTGGATCCACTCAGATGGGTCTTGATCACCCTCATATAATTTCAAGTGATCAACATGCACTACCAAAGGTGATGTAGATGGATTACGTTGAATTTGGTATGTCACATTTGAAAATTTCTCAGTAACTTTGTACGGCCCGATCCAACCACCAGCAAGTGATTCGGCCGCAAGTGGAGGGTAATATCTCCACACATAATCTCCTATATTGAAAGAGCGAGGTTTCAACCCTCTGTCATAATATTTCTTTTGTCTAAGTGCGGCTTTTTGCAAAGATTTTTGAACAAATGTGAAGCAGTATTCCATACTGTCTCGTACCCATTCAACGTACTCCACTGTACAAAAATGATTTTCAGTCTGAGAGGTGTTACCTGCCATTAAATCTATAGGCAAGGACATTTCTCTTCCTAACATGAGTAAATTTGGTGTGCAAGATGTGCTATCATGTACAATACTTCTGTAGGCCATAAGTAAAAATGGGAGGTAGTCATCCCAGTCATCCTGATGGTCATTGACGAAGCAGGTTAACATTTGTTTTAAACTTTTGTTAAAATTTTCGACAAGGCCGTCGCTTTGGGGCCTGTACGGACAAGTCCTTGTTTTCTCAATCCCCAATAGTCTACAAATGTATGCAAACAAATGAGATTCGAACTCACGGCCTTGGTCCGTATGAATTTGTTTTACAGAACCAAATCTGCAGATGAATTCTGTGACAAGTTTATCAGCTACCGTCAATGCAGTATGATCAGGAATAGCCCAGGCCTCCTTCCATTTTGTATAATAATCTCCCAGAACCAGTATAAAAGAGTTCCCATTTGCGGTTTGTTTTAATGGACCGACTATATCCAGGGCTATAACTTCTAAAGGTGCACCTACTATAAATTGAGTCAAAGGTGCCTTCCCAATCCCTGGACCTGGTTTACTCTTTGCACAAATGGAACACTGTTTACACCACCTTCTGATATCAGAGGACATCCCGGGCCAATAAAAGCGACGTCTTATTGACGTGATAGTTTTTTCTCTGCCCATATGCCCTGCAGTATGCGTACTGTGAAGATGTTTAAATATCTCAGACTTAAGCTTCTGAGGAGTACAAGCTGCAACACATAACCATCTGGTGCCTCAGTAATCCATTTGTGATAAAGATTACCATCATGCACTTCTAACATCTCCCAGTTTGACCACAATGTTTTGACTGTGTTAGAACATGGTAAAATTTCAACCTTAGGGTTTTTTTTTTTGGAACTGAGACTTTAGAAGAAGAATCTTCAAAAGGGATTCATCATTCTCTTGCCATTCTTTGATTTGCTGGGGAGACCATACATCAAGCCAGTTTGGCAATATTTCAGGATCCTGTAGGGCACTGCTAACATTAGTTTCACCAGAATCACCAGCAGTATCCTCAGTACTTTGATAATTTAGCAAATCACTGTCAGTTCCCACGGTACTTTGATTATTTTGCAAATCACTGGCAGTACCCACAGTACTTTGATTATTTTTCAAAGCACCGCCAGCACTCCCAGTACCTGGATTATTTCTGTTTTCATGTACCGGGGCAACAATATTCAACTGCTCAGTGACTCCAGATGAAGGAGGAGATAATGGCTGTTTTTGACTGTAAGCAGATTGCTTTCCTCGAGCTTTTCTTGACTCTAAGCAATCGGGACAGTCATCCCTTTTACAAATTTTTGGGCGTAATCTACTCATTGCATCGGCATTACCGTGATTAGCTCCCCTTCTATACTGAATTTCATAGTCATACGTGTCCAAAACGGTAAGCCATCTTGCAAGCATGCCTTCAGGCTCTTTGAAATTTTTTATCCAAACTAAGGAACTGTGATCTGTCCTTATAATAAAATGTCTACCCCACAGATAATGCCTGAATTCCTTTACAAAAGTCACAACAGCCAGTAACTCCCTATATGTAGTACAATAACGTCTCTGTGATTTACTTAAAGTCTTGCTGCCATAAGCTATGACACGTTCTTCATTTTGTTGCATCTGTGACAAAACACAGCCTATTCCATAAAGACTAGCGTCTGTGTCCAGAATGAAAGTTCCCTCATCATATTTTGGATAGGACACGATAGGAGCAGTCACTAATTTCTGTTTAAGTGTTTCAAAAGCGTTTTGGCAGCTTGAGTCCCAAATAAATTTAGTGTTTTTCTTTAACAATCTTGTCAAAGGAGCTGTGATTGTACTACATTCAGGAATGAACCTGCGATAATATCCTACGAGTCCCAATATTTGTTTCAGTTCAGTGACATTGGAGGGAACAGGCCATTCTTGAACCTTTTGAACTTTGGTGGGGTCACATTTGATTCCCGATTCATTGACTATGTGGCCCAGGAAGGACACTTCAGTTTGGAACAAAGCACATTTACTGGGTTTGATCTTAAGATTGGCTTGTTTGTATCTTTCAAATACGGCCTTAAGATTTTCAAGGGCTACTTCAAAAGATGACCCAAACACAATGACATCATCAAGATAGCATAGGCATTTGTCCCATTGCAATCCCCTTAAAACTATATCCATGAGGCGTTCAAAGGTAGCCGGGCTATTACAAAGACCAAACGGCAAGAGTTTGAAGGCAAATGTGCCCTGGTGAGTGACGAAACAAGTTTTCTCTTTGCTGAAAAAATCCATTTCGCACTGCCAATACCCACTGGCTAAGTCTAACGTACTGAACCACTTTGCACCTGCAAGGGACTCTAGACAAGTGTCTATTCTGGGCAAGGGATATGCATCTTTCTTTGTCTGGCTATTTAATCTACGATAGTCAACGCAAAAACGGATTGAACCGTCTTTCTTGGTGACGAGAAGGACAGGTGCAGCGTAGGGGCTGCTGCAAGGTTCAATAATATCTTGTTGAATCATTTTCTCTATTTCCTGCTCAATGATTTTCTTTTGGGCATAAGAGGTTCTACGAGGTGGTACTCTAGTAGGAACACTAGACCCAGTGTCTATTTTGTGTTTAACTAGGTCAGTGCGACCCAGTTTTCCATCAGGGCCAACAAAAACGTCCTGGTATTCTATGAGCGCCTGCATTAACTTTTGCTTTTGTTCTGAAGTAAGTTCAGAGGACACATTGTCAATCAAGGGCCTTAAATGTTCGGGAAAGGGAGCATTATCACCAAGTGCTTGTGAGCCGGTTTGAACGGAAAGTTCTTGAATACTTTCTACAGGTTGGATGGTCCCCATCAAGGTATTTCTCTGAAGTTTGACTTTTGTGTCAGATAAATTCAATACTGACATGATGGTTTCAGACTGATTGGAATCTATGACAGTTCTAGCCACTAACAACCCCTTCTTGTTCAATAACTTCACAGGTTCTATAATGGAATGGTCACATTGACCTACTTTCCCTTCAACGATGGCCCTTAACCTCAATTTCTGAACATGGAGGGATGGAAAACTTCTGTCCAAGTTTGACTCGGGCACACTGGTAGTTTCCATCGCGAAGAAGATTTATGGTATTTCCATGAATGTGCATTTTATTTTGGCCTATATTGAGTGTAATGCCAGGCTCAGACAGGAAGTCCATGCCTAAAATCCCATCTACGCCACTGATGTCAGCTATTACTAAAGAAAGTTGAGTCAAATAGCCACTAATTTCTATTTGGTACAGATTAGAACCTAAGACAGCCATGGGTGTGCCATCAGCAGTAGTCAAAGTTTGCTCAACTTTTTGCAACTGTGATTCATCACCTCCGATTTTATTGAAGATGCTTTTGGCCAGAATGCTTACACTGGACCCCGTATCAATAAAACAGCGACAAGTTTGATCCCCTACAGTGATGTTCACAAACATGCATGACTTTGGTGAAATGTGTATTGGTGGCCTGTTCTCTTTGTCACGTGAACCGGCTGAGCTTTCGGCCACAAGCTCAGCCGAACCTAGTTTTCCTGTTTGCTTTTATTTGAACTAGCCTTTCGACTCGGACTAGGACTCGAAGAACGTTTGGTTTTGCGTTTATTTGGGCAATCGGAAGCATAATGTCCATAGTCATGACATTCATAGCACTCAATCCTCGATTTGGTTCGAGGGCTGGGTGACCTACTTTTAATTCTTTCAGTTCGTTCAGGAGTCATTTGATGGAGCAAATTCTTTAAGCTTTCAAGCAGCTCTGACATTTGTTTTCCTCTAAGCTGAAAATCAGTTTCAGTAAGAACTGACTTGCAACTTGTTTCCTGATCTAAACTAAAGCGTACGTGAGCGGGCTTTTTGTCGGCAGAAAGCTGAGAATCAACGGCTTCAAATTCAACAGCATACGATATTGCCATAGCCAAAGTAGCGGAGTGCCTAAGCTGTACGTGTTTCCTTAATTCAGAATTGCTTAACCCGTGAATGAACTGATCAATTGTACATTGTTCGCGACCCGTATAATGTACACTGGGAAATGCCATGTCAGCCAATCTCTTAAGTGCGTATCCATACTCGGCTGGAGTTTCATTCTTTTTGCGCACCCGAGACCGAAATTCGCACCGATAAGCAAAGCCTTTTTCAAGTGGATTGAAGCGGGTTTCAAGTGCCCGTTTTAGACAATTATAATCTCTTACTTGACTAGGGTGCATATCTGTAAGAAGTTTCTGGGCAGGGCTCTTCAAACTCATTGACAATTGGAGCCCTTTTTCAGTGTAACCCCAATTATTCCAAGCAGCAACTTGCTCAAAATGGACTAAATAATCCTGCAAGTCTACTGTTTTCCCATCAAATTTATCAGGTTCCTTTTCCCGTCTTACTAACCGATCTGCTCTAGTTCGAAACGATGCTGAATAGGGATATGACCAACGTTGCGGTATTTGCAGATTAGCAGCCGTGGGTGTGGAATGTTGGTAATTACTATTCACAACACTGGGGACAAAGCGCGGCTGTGCATTTGAAGTAAATGTTGGTCCAAATTGCCGACGCGTAGGCGTGGGACAGGGTGTATTATCATGGGACTGTGGATAAACAGGCCATTCGGTGTAGCTTTGACTGTTATTTTGATATAGGTCATCGTTAACCCGGGGCTCACTGAGCTGAAACCCTGTTTGACCTCCGAGCCCTTGTGACCCATGATAGTTATCAGCAAATACAGTCTGCCCCGAAAACGGTACTGAATTGTATAGACCTGCTTCAGAGAACCTTACTCTACGCGGGTCTTGGTCAGCAATACATGTATGGTTATCCAAGTCAAGTAGATCTACATTTCTACCGGAATAACGTGGCGTGCTAGAGAACAGTGGTTCATGTTGTGCATAACACGTGTAAATTTCTGGATCTAGATTCGAGAAAGGCGTATAGGGTACAGAATCTTTACGAGCCCCTACCTGAGAATCCTCAAAATATTTCCAGTTACTGGATTTATCATGCAAAGACTGACTTTCTCTCAACCCATCCGTGACATCACTTGCACTTTTGTGCCAGCGTTTCGGTTGACTGATCTGCTTATCCGTGTCAAACGGGTTTAGTGAAACATATTGGCTATCATCAGTACATGTAGGTAAAATAAACCTATCTTGTGTGGGGTTATATTTCCCATTTCCACCATCCTCCCAAGAGGCCATCTTTTATATCCTGGCAGGACACGGCACCAAAATGTAACGGGGCTAGTCCCCTTTTGACCTCTCCAGTATACCCAGACCGGGTTACGGCTCGTCTGATCAACTGAGCAGGGTCAGGCGACAAACCACTGACACCTCCCCCTGCCCGGTTGTGTGTACCCAGGCTCGATTTACCAGGAGAAAGACGCAATCTTGGGAAGCAGTAATGAAACGAGAAAAAGAGTTTCTATGTTTTTCCCCAGCAAATAAATCACAATTCAAACATTTTAGCAAGATGAAAAGCTAGCCTTATATACTGAGCATTGGAAGGACCAGTGGAACGGAGCACAGTCTGAGGATCCCCCTGAGACCCCAAGACAACGAACCACCCCCTTAGTTACTTCTAATATCCCTTAAGAAAAGTGTGTGCCTAACATGAAAATACGTCCACCCTCCCTTTTTAGATCTTTGAGCCGAAATGAAGAGACTTAAGTTCGGAAGTGAGTGAGAAGCTCACATTGCTTCCGAAAAGAGAAAGGGCAAGAGACTTGAACGAGCACCTCGTATTGAGTCCAATGCGACATATAAATTGAATCACGCGCTTATAAAGGAAAGCCAACCAATCAGGTAATGGCTTACAAAAAGAGCTACGGACGATCCCATTCATACCCAATGAGCTTACTTCGTCAAGGTCGGTTACGTCAAAAATAATGGCGGACGAAGCAGCGGAAAACGACAGAAAAATGCAACACAAACGTTTGGAATAAATAACGTTCTACTTGGAGTTTCCGAGGTAGGGATAAAGTTCTTATATTACAAAAATATGGGCCGCTGCTAACAGCTAAGTGTGGGAGGTGAACTTCAATGGGAAGTTTCTGTAAAGTGATTTGAAATGGGCCAAAAAGGGCATCCCCGTTGCACTTTAATGACGATGATCCACAAACGACGATACACATGATGACCCACACACGACGATACACATGATGATGACTGTACAACAATCTGAACAATAATTGAAACACTAATCAATACATGATAAACATGTATGGAAATAAACTATTGTTGTATTGGTGTCTCTCTATCTTCAACTACAAGACTCCGCCCCAACCAAACAAGTTCAACCCCCTGACATCATTCCGAGATTTTCATGCGCTTTTCCCGCTTCTCCAACCACGTGACCTCCAGCTGTGGCCATCCTATCATCACTTCTTATCCTGAAACCAAACAGTCAAGTACGACGCCTTGCTCGGAAACTGCCTGGTCGACGGATAGGTATGTCAACTACTTTACAACAATTGGCGCTGCGAGATATAATTGGAAAACGCGGTAAGTGTTATTTATTCAGTGCTATTTTGTTATGTATTATTCCTGCGTTGTCCGCCGGAATTGCCATTTTTGCCCCTTCCCAAATAATAATTTTTCAGAAATTTAGTAATTTACTTTATTGTGTTGGAAAATAAAAACTTCATGAAACCCTAATTTAATATTAAATATTATTTATTTCAACATTTACACAGTTTTATAGTAATTTAGGTCTAATCTCAACGAAGTCCGTTGCGGTTCATTCCAGCAACCGCCGGAACTTCGTCTGCCGTTCAGGTGCGGCACCGGACTATTTCCAAACCGCACCAGCATTTATTCATTCCCGGAAGACATCTTTATTCAACTTTTTTTTTCATTTTTACAGGTAAATTTTTGCATATTTTGAATATTTGGGGAGTGAGATGGCAATTCAGTATAATGTTCTCGTTAGTGTTTAGCCAATAAACATTTTTTTAGCTATATATACACATTTTGACACGTGTCAGCTAGAGTGTATTATGCATCAAAATGTTTAGATCATATTTATTTATTTAGGCCGTCATTCCTCATTCCAGCAAAATGCTAAATATTTATACCGCATCCCAGAGGGATCTGGCCGGCATAGACAAAATCGGCACCCAAACAGCAAGCCGAATTGTGGAGTTAAGGGAGAAAGTCCGAATTGGGCAACATGCACCCATTACCACTAAAGACTTGGCCCTCATAAGATTGACTGAAGCCCATTCGGTTCAGTTAATCCAGGACCACGTTATTTCACTTGAGCTAACGAGTGAATTCAGGAGAGTCGAACCTGGGACCAATTTCATCACTTCTGATGACTTTTTACTGCATATGAATTCCTTGAAAGAGGGATTCGACTCAAAATTTGACGTCATTGCACAAACAATGACGTCTCAATTTGAGGAAATAATGCGAGCCAATACTGCTGCGATTCAACATACAGAGCAGAAAATACAATCCTTGGCTTCACAGAGTTCGGCTCAATTAACAGAGGTAGAAACAAAATTGGAGCTCACAATAAATAAAAAATTCACTGAGCTCCATGATAGCTTAAATGCTATTGATAGAAGGCTGTACCGGGCAGAGGGGTCTATCTTGGATGCCAAGATGGGCTCAGCTGCTCAAACAGCAACTTTTCAGATGACTGGCGCAGACACCAGCGCCAGTTATACTGATACTCTACCGGATAAGACAGATGGGGCACATTATACCGATCAGGAATCGCCAAGAAAAGGTACAATCTTGGAAAAAATAAAGGATGTGCTACCCTCAGATAACATTTATGGCTCTGGAAGGCCTGGGGTGGACAAATTTTCTGCCAAAGATTCTGCCCTTAATATGGCACCTGATGATGATGATGATGATGATGATGATGATGATGATGATGATGATGATAAAAAGCCAAAACGCCAGGGCAGGTCTCATGGCAGAAAATCTAAACTGAGCAGGAATGACTCCGCCTCCTCGTCTAGATCGGTGTCTCCTTTACCACCTAAATTGGAGTCCTTTACAGGTGACCCCAAAGGAATATCCTGGTCGAACTTTATTATAAAGTTCGACAGGATTGTGGCGAGGAGACGCTGGACTGATGAGAAGGCATTTGACAGGCTTTTCAGTTGTTTGACTGATAAAGCTTTAGAATATGCTACCAGATGTCACCATGGTGATTGTTTTGACGATCTGAAGAGAGAAATGAAATTAAGGTTTGATTTACGAGATGAGCCTGTGGCTGCCCGCCAGAGGCTGCATCTCGTAAAACAATTAGAGGATGAAAGTTTGGATGCCGTCATTCTCATGACAAAAATCGATGTCGACAGATAAAGATTAGCACCCAACGCCAGTTTCTACGTCTTGTGTTGCAATGGGCAAAAACTCTCGGCAAGGTAATTGTTCTTCATATAAGAGAGAACGATGACTCTGGAAAAGCTGCCAAGGAAGTACTCGACTTACTCCTTGAATTGGGTCTGAATGAGGCTTATATTCATCGCCATTGTTTCACGGGAGGAAAAGAAGAATACACCCAATGGAGCTCTTCTCTCCCAAATTGCTTCTTTAGTATTTCTACTAAATCATTGACAGACAGAAAAACTGTAGCTTGTTTAGCGTCTGTGGAAAGGCTTGACCGTCTACTTTTAGAGACGGACTCCCCTTATTTGGCTGATAACCCATGAATTGCTTATTCCATTGGGGAAGGGGCTGCTCGTATCACGGGATTGGAAACCATGGAGCTGGTGAGAGCGTGTAACAAAAATGTTGCCAGGTTGTACAACTTACCCTGGTGATGACACCTCTTATTGGATGAAGGCAATTAGTGTTGTCGAGATATACTGCATTCTTTAATCTAAAATTGTTAGCACTGTCATGTTTCAGTGGTAGAGAGCCTGTGAGTTGCTATCATTGAAGCATGCGAAAACTTATTCTTGTGCGACTATCATGTTTCAGTGGTAGAGAGCCTGTGAGTTGCTATCATTGAAGCATGTGACAATTTTTCTAGCGCGACTGCTTCAGTGGTAGAGAGCCTGTGAGTTACTATCGCTGGAGCATATATCTGGTCATTTTTCTACGCGTTGTATTGAAATCAGTTTAAACGCGAAGGTTGCCACATTGTAATGTGCTCCCACATTATAATCACATCTTTTTCTTGTTTTACAGTTACAGCTGAAAAGTGAGTATGCTCTGTTCAAATGAGTTATTTTTAGTTTGGACAGCAGACCGCTGTTTCTCCATTATCTTTAGTTTCCGTTGCTTATTTACTGTCTTTTGGTTGACTGTCCCAGAAATCACTTGAAGTTAATGTTTATGTAGTATGTATTTCTGTGCACTAGCTATCCTTTTTCTATAATAGCATGTAGATTGTTTTGATCTATGTGTAGAAATTTATGCATTCCCACATGTTAAAATAATAGCTATGTGAGTTGGATCATCAACTATGTATCATCAGTGGTTTCTGGCGTAAAACTAGTAAATCTACTAACCTGTAACAATAATTGAAACACTAATCAATACATGATAAACATGTATGGAAATAAACTATGAATACATGATAAACATGTATATAGAGAGATGAGAAACATAGTTGTTTACTCTCACACAACTGACTGGCAAATGCACTGGAGCAAAACAACAACATGCACCCGATTACACCAGTGAGTATTATTTGATACACAGGTTAATACTTGATTCACTGTATAGGACATTTTACGGAAACTTATAGGACTAAGGAGCAGGAAAACAATGGCATTATGTACCCGATTAATGGACGGGAAATAGTGAGACGTTTACATAACGAAGTTGGATAAAAGAACAACAAAACAACTGTAATAATTTCTTGTTTTATTTCTACCTATGACACATTTCCCTGCTATGAAAAATGTCGTCCTCGACATCATATTAAAAGAAAGCAAATTGAGTCGGTATATTCCAAATGACTTCCAACCTGCAATATTAGCACGAGTAAAGCATGTATAAATCTATTTACAAAAATATTTATTGTCTAACCGATAACTAACTTGCTAAACATACTAAGTAAGTAAGTACGTAACTAACTAACTAACTAACTGACTATAACCAACTAACTAACTAATTTTGACTAACTATCTAAGTGACTAACTTACTTATTGGCTAACTATTACTTACTAACCAACGAACTTCTTAACTAACTAACTTATTAACTAACTAACTAACTTACTTGCTGACGGACTGACTAACTGACTAACTTAATTACTGAGTGACTAACTGACTGTTAGACTAACTTACTGTATGAATTTAAACGCACATTACCGCACGCACTGCGTATCGTAACTGCATGCGATATATCAATTCCAGCAGTTAAACGCATCGATGATATTATATACATGGGGGCGGTCTTCAACCATAAATGACAACTGCTGTCATTGACTTATTAGTTAAAAACGGATTGATTGTAATGAGAAATGAGCAGCAACATATATCATGTAACTAGAATCGAACAAAATGGGTCCACAATATTTAACCAGGCTACAGAGTTTTAAACTTATGCAACTGGTTAAGTCAAGGCAAGGCAAGTTTCAGACTTAGTCAGACCTACCTGTGCAACAACACGATCTGCGCTGCAATTATTGGAGAAGAACGTCCGACGCTTTAAAGTTAGATGATCGGTGAAATATTCAATTAAAAAAATAAAAGAAACAAAAAAAAAAAAAAAAACATGTTATAACTTCCGGCACTATTTATAATAAAATAAGTGTCTTTATCTGGAACATTCTGTCTTTGACACTACTGAGCACTATTTATTGCACTGCCAAATAGCCGCCCTCGACATAAGCGACGGCTATAGAAGCCACTGACCAGTAGTCATCCACACGGGAGGTTTTCTGTGATGCTGTAGCCGCTTTGAAGGTAGACGACAGGGTTGGTCTGATTGTTTTTCAGATAGAACTTTTTCGTCTGGGGTATCACCTCTGTCAGTTCTATCGCTATCGGAGGAAGAATCAACTGAGTGGTTATCCTCTTCCGACGAAGTCGATACTAGTTCGATGGAATCGGCCGAAACAGTATCACCAACCATGTCAGCCTTCGTAACGCCTGCATCACTCGGTAAACAAGAGTAAGGCAAAAGCTTATTTCGGTGGAGTGTCTTGACTCGACCTACACCATCTTCCCTCATCACTTTGAAGACTGGTATGTCTGAAAGTGGCTTCTCAAGAATTGTGTAAGGTTCTGTCTCCCAGATGTCAGTAATTTTATGCTTGCCTTTGTGGCCTACCTTTTCCACAAGGATTCTGTCCCCAACTTCAAGCTGATTTTCTCTGACCCCTTGGTCATAGTAGCCTTTGTAGCGCTCAGCTTGTCTGGCTGCTGCTTCAGACGCCCTTTTATAGGCAAAGTCGAGACGCGTACGGAGTTTCTTAGCAAACTCAGTCTGACTTGTACCGCTCGCTGAATCGGGCTTGGCGCCTAGAAAGGCATCTATCGCCAGTCTAGGCTGACGACCAAACATCAGATAGAATGGCGAAAACCCTATGCTGTCGTGCCTAGTGGCATTATATGCATGCACGAGCGATGGTACATAGGATTTCCAGTCACTCTTTTTGGAGTTATCTAAGGTTCTCAGCACCTGGAGCAAGGTCTGGTTCAATCTTTCAACCTGGCCGTTCCCCATCGGATGGTATGGGGTGGTCCTGGTCTTTTTGATTCCATCAATCTTGCACAGTTGCTGAATAACCTTAGATTCGACATTTTGTGCCTTGTCACTGTGAAGGCGTGCTGGGAACCCATAATGGACAAAATAGTTGTCAAATAGGGCTTTCGCTGTCGTTCTGGCCGTCTGGTTCCTAGTCGGAATGGCTTGAGAGTAGCGGGTAAAGTGGTCTGTGATGACAAGAATGTTCTCTATGCCACCTTTGGAGGGCTCCAGCGTCAGATAGTCAATGCACACAAGATCCATAGGAGCACTTGTGGCTATGCTTACTAATTCTGCAGCCGGAATAGGGCGTCGCTTGCCATGGCAACATCTGTCACACAGTTCCAATCCCCTGCTTATATCTCCGTCCATTCCGAGCCAGAAAAATCTTGTCTTAATGAGCCATGCCGTACGGTCTCGGCCCTGGTGACCTTGGTCGTCGTGAAGGGCTTTGAAGATAATCTCAGTCATATTCTTGGGAACAACAAGTTGTTCATAGTTGTCGCCTTTAACTATAGCTGACCTGTATAAGACGCCATTTTTGACACTAAGCTTGCCCCAGTCTCTCAAATACCGTCCTACTTCGGGACTCTCACTGGCTCGTTCTCTTGCAGTCGGCGGGCTTTGACACTGAAGCAGAGTCTTTACTCTGGCAAGAACACTGTCCATGTCTTGACCCTTCGCCCAGTCAGTAGCGCTTAGTGCAGCTGACTTCAGAACATCCTGAGGTATGAGATCATCTAGAGCCTGAACCTGCATGATCTTACTGACAGTGATGTTAACGGCCAGTGACGGTTCTTTCTCTGGCAGTACGCAGCTGTTTATTATGGCTTTCAGCACATCCGGATAAACAGTGTGCATAGTTTCTGTATTTTCATTTACTCTGGACAAGCCATCAGCGTCTGTGTTCAACCGACCGCTCCGGTAGGTGATGACAAAGTTATAATTGGCCAGAGCTGCAACCCAGCGATGACCTGTAGCATCAAGTTTTGCTGTTGTTAAGATATATGTCAGCGGATTATTGTCTGTCAATACTTCGAACTCGGCTCCATAGAGGTAGTCGTGGTATTTATCCGTGACTGCCCACTTAAGAGCTAGAAACTCTAGCTTATGGGCGGGATAATTCCGTTCGGAAGGTTTCAGACTACGGCTTGCATACGCTATCACGCGATCCACGCCCTCTTGACGCTGGTAGAGTACAGCACCCAGCCCACTACACGAGGCATCCGTGTGCAGCTTAAATGGCAACTTGTAGTTAGCGTATGCCAAAACAGGTGGGCTAGATAACTGCTCTATAATGGTATCAAACGCCTTCTGCTGTGGTTCCTCCCAGGCAAAAGGGGTCTTTCTTTTGCATGGCTTTTTCGTGGAGTTTCCCACCAGCAGATCATTCAATGGTCGAACAATGGACGCGAAGCCCTTCACGAACCGTCTGTAATACCCGGCGAATCCGAGGAATTTTCGGACATCCTTAAGACCTTTTGGGGATGGCCAGTCCTTCAAGGCTCTAATCTTCTCTGGATCCGTCTTAATACCGTCTTCGGAGACCACGTGACCAAGATAGGTCACTTCTGATTTAAAGATTTCACATTTTGAAGCTTTCAACTTGAGGTTATATCGGTGAATTCTTTCGAAGACGGCATCAAGACGTTCCAGATGCTGTTCGAATGTTTCCGAAAATATGATGATGTCATCCAGGTATATGAGGCAGTCCCTGAGGTTCAGCTCACCCATTGCTCTTTCCATCAGGCGCTGAAAGGTTGCGGGAGCGTTGCAAAGGCCAAAAGGCATCCTATTGCATTCGTAAAATCCAATATTGCCAACCTGGAATGCCGTTTTGGCCTTGTCCTCTTCTTTCAGCTCTACTTGCCAGTATCCAGCTTTTAGGTCAAGCTTTGTAAAGAACTTGGACCCAGCAAGTAGATGAAGAGAATCTTCAATTCTCGGAATGGCTTGTGCATCTTTATTGTGCGAAGATTGAGCTTACGGAAGTCTATGCAGAATCGCAAAGACCCGTCTTTCTTACGTACAAGGACCACATTCGACGAGAACGGAGAATGTGAAGGACGAATAGCATTTGCTGCTAGCATCTCCTTTATATGCTCCCGTACCTCTTCAATCATTGCTGGAGATATACGGCGGAAGGGCTCCTTGAACGGTTTTTCATCCGTCAAGTTGATTTCATGTTTCACGAGATTGGTATGCCCTAAATCCGAAGATCCTCGTGAAAAGATACTTTGCCATTCGGCGAAAACAGCTGTTGCCTTTTCTTTTTGTTCATCGGACAACTTTGAGTCAGAGAGATTAAGTCCGATATCTGAGAGACTGAAAGCCTGTTCACTATCTTGTGTAGTGCTATGATCCTTTGTAGAGACAGACTGCTGATTTGTAGAAGCATTATTTTTGCTGTCATCGACAAGGTTACAACTGCGAAGTACTTTCACTTCCTGTAATTCACAGAGGACAGCTTTTGGCGGAATGGTCAACACTTTTGCAGACATGTTAAATATGCGGACCGGCACTCTGGCAGTCTTGCCAGGTTTGTTAAGAGTAACTACCCTTGGGCATACACCAATCCTGCTAGAAGCCGTTTCCGTCTGTTCAGTAACAGCTGAGTCTATATCTCTGTCTTTTCTTACTAATCCTGACACAGTTACTGTCTCGAATGGCTGGAGTTGTACAGTACTCTTATTAGTGGAACGAACTACTCCACCAAAGCCACTCTGAACAGCAACAAATGCAGAATTCCACTCCTCTGGAATATTTTCTGTTCCATCACACAAATTTTGCACCTCACTTATGACATTTGTGCCAATAACAATGGGCACCTCAGGATGGTATGAAGTTGTTTGCACAACTACAGCCGGCACAGCGATTTCTCGGCCAGGTAGGAATTCGGCTTCAACTGTTGCTACAATACAGTCCAAATATGGTATCGACTTGCCGTCTGACCCTTTCAATACCAAATCCTGAATATCCACATTAGCTGGAGCATTCGGGAGTGACTGGAGAAACGCTTCCGAAACTATGGTCACTTGTGATCCACTGTCGACTAATGCTCTTGTGTCGACGCCACAGAACAGAATTCTTGACTCATTTGACCTTCCAATAAGCTGGGCAGCTTTTGTTTCTTTAGGGCTCTTATTTGTTGGGTCTCCTATCTGCCCTTTGATAGAGACCGGATTTAGTTTAAATCATTTTTGGGACCAACTGCTTTCACTTGAGTCTCCTCTTCCTTTTTCGTAGAATCTGTCGTAGCAGTTCTTTGATTCTGTTGACTACCTCTTCCTCGGCCTCTGCCACGGCCTCTTCTTTGTCCTCTTCCATATCCTCTCTGATTTCTTTCCATTATTTCCATTCTCTGGACTAATGATTTTAAAACTTCAAGAAGGTCAGCCGACATTTCCACTACTGGCTGATGTTGGACTGTTTGCCTTCCTGCTTTCTGCTTTTGATCTTGCCTTAACTCAGCTTTCCTCATTTCATATTCTTCTTCTCTGACTTTCCTTCTGAATTCCTCGAAACTTTTCATACTGTCCTTATACATTTTAGTTGCGTTCTTAAGATCTTGACTATGCAGAGACCTCCAAAACTTGCTTTTAAGCATATCATTTCTGTCGCCTGTAACTTTTTCCTTTTCAATAGCTCTCTGCAAAATATTTTCAAGTCTCAAACCCCAGTCCACTATATCTTCATCAAAACGTTGCTGTGCAGTATAAAACTCCTGCAAAATTGCTTCTCCACTTGCAACGTTTCCGAAGTTGCTTTCAAGTCGTGCTATGATATCATTAGGCCCAACAGTCGGTGACATGCCCTGTAGCACGATTTTAGCACGTCCACTCAGAGACTTGCGCATTGCCTGAGCAACGGAAATATCAGGGTATATCTTTGCTGCTTTGAGACTTTCAGCCTCTAGTTTCCAGTCATCAAAAGAGCTTTCCGACCTCGGGACTGGGTCTGAACCCGAGAATTTTCCAACGTATGGCTTTGGGTATATTCCCTCGTGCAACGGAAATTCTTGAACTTTCGCAGCTCTAACATCCTTTACTGAACTATCTTTATGCTCATCAGTATTCAACTGGATTGCTTTCATCATTGGCCTACTTTCTGTCGTATTTCCACTACCGTCATCTTCGTGGGTTCTATATTGGCGTTTAGAGACATAAGTCGGTACTGGTTGATTTTCAGTATCACCTACTATCTTTCTCTGTGTTTCTGAGTCTTCGTGCTCACTCTTTAACCTGGATGCTATATTCCTTTTGAATTGTGTTTGCTGCATCTCCTCCGCATACTGAGTGTCTAAACGTGTCTGCTTCTCTACAGGCAATGAATAAAATGTATTCTTCTTTCTTGCCCCGCCTAAAATGTCTCTGTTCTGTTCTGACCCTTGAGGGGAAGGTTGTAAGTTAGCTTTCTCCCTCAT
Source organism: Lucinisca nassula (assembly GCA_963580285.1). NCBI lineage: Eukaryota > Metazoa > Mollusca > Bivalvia > Lucinida > Lucinidae > Lucinisca > Lucinisca nassula. Next base: position 38,398 of record CAUZLF010000308.1, on the reverse strand, counting down.
TTCTCTTTCTATCTCCTGTCTGACTTGCTCTAAATATGAATTCTCAATGAGCCTTTCCTGGTTCCTCCAACTTGCTTCCTCTTGCTGTAGCGCCTCTTCTCTTTTCCTGAGCTGGTACTCTTTCTCTTCAGCATCCCTTCTTCTCTCTTCCATTTCTGCCTCCATATTTTGTAATATTGTTAAACTGTCTTGATACATCTGTTCTTGCATTTTCTTTCTCATTTCTTTCCTTATATTATCTTGTCTTTCCGTTAATCCTTCTTGAAAATGCGCTCTCCGCTGCTGAAGTTCTCTTTCTTGCAAATTTGCCATTTTTTCTCTCCTCATTAGCTCTTGGACCTGATTCTCCATTTGTTGTCTACGTATTTGATATTGTTCTGTTCTCTCCTGTATTTCTGCTACTCTTTCTCTTACTAAATGTATTTCTTCTCCTTCCTCTTCCAGTTCCAGGGATTGTGTTCACGCACAACACCTCGACAGCACGGGGATGGAGCGGGGTTTTGTGTATCACCCACAAGGCCTCGACGGTGGGGGGATTGTGTTTCTCGCACAAGGCCTCACCGGCGGGGGGGGGGGGGGGAGATTGTGTTTCACACAAAAAGCCTCGAGAGTGGGGGGATTGTGTTTCAGACAAAAAGCCTCGACAGTGGGGGGATTGTGTTTAGCCACAACACCTCGACAGCACGGGGATGGAGCGGGGGTTTGTGTATCACCCACAAGGCCTCGACGGTGGGGGGATTGTGTTTCTCGCACAAGGCCTCACCGGCGGGGGGATTTTGTTTCAGACAAAAAGCCTCGACAGTGGGGGGATTGTGTTCAGCCACAACACCTCGACAGCACGGGGATGGAGCGGGGGTAATGTGTATCACCCACAAGGCCTCCACGGTGGGGGGATTGTGTTTCTCGCACAAGGCCTCACCGGCGGGGGGGGGGGGACAGTGTTTCTCTTTAACTTTTTTTTTTTCTTCACACAATACCCCCGCACCGTATAGGCCTGGGGTGTGATATACAATAGCCAGGCACCGTCGAGGTTTTTTGTGTGAAACACAACCCCACCCCCCCCCCCCCCCCGCCGGTGAGGCCTTGTGCGAAAAACACAATCCCCCCACCGTCGAGGCCTTGTGCGTGATACACAATACCCCCGCTCCATCCCCGTGCTGTCGAGGTGTTGTGGCTGAACACAATCCCCCCCACTGTCGAGGCTTTTGGTCTGAAACACAATCCCCCCACCATCGAGGCCTTGTGCGTGATACACACTACCCCCGCTCCATCCCCGTACTGTCGAGGTGTTGTGCGTGAACACAAACCCCCCACTGTCGAGGCTTTTTGTGTGAAACACAATCCCCCCGCCGGTGAGGCCTTGTGCGAGAAACACAATCCCCCCATCGTGGAGGCCTTGTGGGTGATACACAATACCCCCGCTCCATTCCCGTGCTGTCGAGGTGTTGTGGCTGAACACAATCCCCCCACTGTCGAGGCTTTTTGTCTGAAACACAATCCCCCCACTGTCGAGGCTTTTTGTCTGAAACAAAATCCCCCCCCCCCCGCCGGTGAGGCCTTGTGCGAGATACACAATCCCCCCACCGTCGAGGCCTTGTGGGTGATACACAAAACCCCGCTCCATCCCCGTGCTGTCGAGGTGTTGTGGCTAAACACAATCCCCCCACTGTCGAGGCTTTTTGTCTGAAACACAATCCCCCCACTGTCGAGGCTTTTTGTGTGAAACACAATCCCCCCCGCCGGTGAGGCCTTGTGCGAGAAACACATTCCCCCCCCCCCCCACCGTCGAGGCCTTGTGGGTGATACACAAAACCCCGCTCCATCCCCGTGCTGTCGAGGTGTTGTGCGTGAACACAATCCCCCCACTGCCGAAGCCTAGTGCGTGAACACAATCTCCCAACTGTCGAGATTTTTTTGTGTGAAACACAATTCCCCCACCGTCTAGGTCTTGGCCGTGATAAAAGATACCCCCGCTCCATCCCCGTACCGCCGAGGCCTTTGTCTCGTACACCGTCGAGGCCGTTTGTGTAATACACATTACCCCCGCGCCGTCGACGGCTAGTGAGTGATCGCTAAAAATCAGCTCCTCTGCATGTTAACTAAATCATTGCGTTGACAGTAAGAATATAAAACCATGGCGTCAAATTATGACATGGACAGAGAAAGGACAAGTCGTAGACAGACAGGGAGGCCAGGAGGCAGAAATCAATTGGAGAGCAAGACAGCTCTAGAACATAGGCGGGCTCGTAGAGAGCGAGCGGATAGAAGGGCGTTAACCAGAGGAATACATGAGAAAAGACAGACAGAAAAGCAAACGACTGAGAGACCACCAGTTGTTCAAAAAGAGTTTGTCTCTATGACTGGTGAAACTGGAACACCAAGTCAAGTTAATATGAGCACACATAATCCTGGCAATACGACGCAAGAGTTAAGAAACCAGGGTGTCGTATTTTCTGATGAGGAGCACAATCACCAATCACCCCGTGCAGGTGATGATGATCGTTAGGAGACCACTCAAGACTTGAGTTTATGTGCCTCAGAACTGGAAGAGGAAGGAGAAGAAATACATTTAGTAAGAGAAAGAGTAGCAGAAATACAGGAGAGAACAGAACAATATCAAATACGTAGACAACAAATGGAGAATCAGGTCCAAGAGCTAATGAGGAGAGAAAAAATGGCAAATTTGCAAGAAAGAGAACTTCAGCAGCGGAGAGCGCATTTTCAATACCTATAGAGGTAGAAATAGATAGATAGATAGATTTGAGGTTTAACGTCCCCGTCAACACTGTAAAGGTCATTTTGGAGACGTTGCTTCCAATTTAGTGGGACTTTTACCCGACATTGAGATGAAATGACATCTCAAGCCCTGTCGCCCAATGAAACCAATAGGGTTTATAGGCATGGACGGTCCACCTCGCACCGCGGTTCCTGGACAGGCTTAGATCCTCTAGGCGGTTTACCAGTACTAGTGTGCGGGCCGGATTCAGCTCTGCGTGGAAGCATCATGCAGCCCATATATTTCTTCAAGCCCCAGAGGTAGAAATAAAACAAGAAATTATTACAGTTGTTTTGTTGTTCTTTTATCCAACTTCGTTATCTTCGTGGGTTCTATATTGGCGTTTAGAGACATAAGTCGGTACTGGTTGATTTTCAGTATCACCTACTATCTTTCTCTTTTTCTGACTCTTCGTCCTCACTCTTTAACCTGGATGCCATATTCCTTTTGAATTGTGTTTGCTGCATCTCCTCCGCATACTGAGTGTCTAAACGTGTCTGCTTCTCTACAGGCAATGAATAAAATGTATTCTTCTTTCTTGCCCCGCCTAAAATGTCTCTGTTCTGTTCTGACCCTTGAGGGGAAGGTTGTAAGTTATCTTTCTCCATCATTTCTCTTTCTATCTCCTGCCTGACTTGCTCTAAATATGAATTCACAATGAGCCTTTCCTGGTTCCTCCAACTTGCTTCCTCTTGCTGTAGCGCCTCTTCTCTTTTCCTGAGCTGGTACTCTTTCTCTTCAGCATCCCTTCTTCTCTCTTCCATTTCTGCCTCCATATTTTGTAATATTGTTAAACTGTCTTGATACATCTGTTCTTGCATTTTCTTTCTCATTTCTTTCCTTATATTATCTTGTCTTTCCGTTAATCCTTCTTGAAAATGCGCTCTCCGCTGCTGAAGTTCTCTTTCTTGCAAATTTGCCATTTTTTCTCTCCTCATTAGCTCTTGGACCTGATTCTCCATTTGTTGTCTACGTATTTGATATTGTTTTATTTCTACCTATGACACCAGGAAACACCCTTACAACTGACACGACAGTTCACACAGGAATCTCTCTTTAACCCCGTTAAAGGGGAGGACTATCGTGCAGGTGTGTGCACAGAGGCGTCGTGCAAGACAAAGTAAAAGAAGTAAAAGTGAGACAGTATGAAGGAAAAGTTAAAAGTTTATGAGAATAAAATCAGATAAAAACAAGTGGTGTGGATTAGGGCATATAGTGTGACACTGTCCTTACCCCCTTCTTTCATTCTACTGATACTGCGATCTGTCACATTTGGCCATTACTCGCAGGGGTACTTTACATACACTCCAGGTTTTGCAGGATGAAAGCCTCCACAGTAATCATGTAATTAGGTAAGGGTTCTTTAACATGCACAGGGAATGGTTCTCCCTGCACAGGGGGGCCTCCAGTTAACGTCCCGATCCGAAGGACGGTGCACTTTATGACAATCATCCCCGCAAATGATGCCAATGGAGCGTGTTCGGACACCGAAATTTTATCGCCGCTGCATGGGAACGAACCCGGGACCTCTAGCATCAGAGGCAATTAAGTGCACTAACCACTTAGCTATCACGCTCCACTGACCTAAACGACTCTAGGTCTTGGAGGTCAGGAAGATGATGGGGGAAGTTGATTCCACTAAATTCAAATACAAATACAAATACAAATAATTTATTGGTCTAAAATCCAGCCACAGGATTGTCACCAAACACAATACAATTTCTTATTTTAACCTATATGATACTAGATCTACTATGACATTTAATATGCCCTTAAGCATTATATTTGGTTTAATATGTAGTAGTACGGACAATAAGATTTCTGAAATAGATTCACCCCTTTGGCACCTTCAGCCGTCCCCCAGCCAAAAGACAATCAGCACCAGAACACAGACCACCGGAACCCCCTGACCTTGAAAGGTCAGATGGTTCCCGTCCCCTGCATATACAAATATATTGAAAATTTTTACAACACCAAAAAAAAAAAAAAGAAAGAAAGAAATGAGGATCTTCTTCTAAAAATTCTGATATCTCCCCTCATCCCCGCCCAGAACACACACCGCGGGGACCCAATAAAACCGCCTCTATAAGGCGGCCCCATCGAGCACCCACAATCCACACTTCCGGGCAGAATTAAGAAAAACACTCATGTAAAAGCACTAAAGACCCGCCCCCCCCCCCAGTGGAATTCGTTTCCGCTGACCGTTCCAATGCGGTTCTTCTGTCGCGGTTTATTTTTGTTATGGTTTGCCTTTGGGTGTTTGTGGCGCTTATATTATTTTATTTTGGATAGCCTATTGGCCATTTTGTGGGAAAGTAACTGTCCTTTTGCCTTTCCGCTGTTGATGTTTCCATTAGGGTCTGTTGTTCCATGTTTGTGTTTCTTTCCCTTTTGTGTCTCTGATGGGAGCTGTGGGTTAATTGTATCGATTCCTGGTCATTGCCTCCACATCTACTTTGATGAAATTCCAGCAAGATTTTTAAAACAAAAGGAGCAGCCTTTCTAAAAATTCCTGCAACTTTTTTGGTTAACATGTCAATTTCCGAAAGATGTGTTCCAGATGCCATGAAAATAGCTAGATTTAAACCATTCTATAAGAAACAAAGCAATATTGATGTCGGAAACTATACACCTGTGAGTATTTTGAGTGTTATTTCTAAAATACTTCAAAAAGGCAATCTATGTTCAGCTTGAAGATTATTTCGTTGTAAACAACATAATTTATGACTACCAGTCTGGGCTCAGGAGCTCATTCTCTACAGATACATGTCTTATTAATCTATTGGATCATATCAAAATTAAAGATGCCAAGGGACTGTACACAGGTATGATACGTCTAGATCTGCAAAAGGCTTTTGACACTGTTGATCATAGCATTTTATGTAATAAATTGAAACTTATGGGCATTGGATCAACCAAATGGTTTGAATCTTATTTAAGTAATAGAAGTCAGTTGGTGTGTGTAGGTAAAACAAATTCAGACTCAGCTGGTGTTACTTGTGGTGTACCTCAGGGGAGTATACTAGGGCCATTGTTATTTTTGTGCTATGTGAATGACATGGTGATATTAGCGTTGGTCCAGATTGCAAACTTTTGTTGTATGCTGATGACAGTACAGTTTTATTTTCTCATAAGGATCCACATCAGATATAAACAAACTTGGAAAAGTTCTTAAACCATGCTCTGATTGGCTTGTTAACAATAAACTATCTCTTCATCTAGGTAAAACAGAATGTATACTATTTAGCTCAAATAGGAAACTTAAGAAAGTCAATGACTTTAATATTGTATGCAATGGTCATACCATAGAATCGCCAACTCCTGTCAAATACCTTGGTCTTAACATAGATAATCTTTTGTCAGGTGAATTTGTTGTAAATAACATTATCTCAAAAGTAAATGCTCGCCTTAAATTTTTGTATAGACGGGGTAATAGTGTGTCTAGAAAAAAACTAGAAAAAAAACTTGTGTTCGGCTTTAATATTGTGTCATCTTGACTATTCTTGTTCGTCACGGTATGCTGGCCTTAACAGAGGTTTAAAGGAAAAAAAAACACAAATAGCTCAGAATAAGATCATTAGATTCATTAATCAACTAGGACCTAGAACAAGGATAACTTTTGACATTCTAATGAACCTGAACTTGCTTAATGTTGAATGAAGGGTGAAACAGTTGAGATTAAATCATGTGCATAAGGTATTCTACAACTTATGTCCTTCGTATTTAAAGGAAAATTGTGTTCCTATAAAGGAGGTTCATCACCATAATACAAGGTCTAGCGGCTATAACTTCTTAGTCCCTCGTTGTCAAGGCATCGATAGTTACAACTTTTATTACAATGGAATAAAAGATTGGAATTCTCTTCCGGTCTGGCTGAAACAAATAGAAAGCTCTCAAAGATTTAAAAGTGGCCCTGAAGCAGCATCTAATTCAGCATGATCAAGCAACAGATCAGAATAGTTTCTGTTTTATTGCTTCGTTTGGTCCCCCTTACCACTTCCCTTGTCTGTGATAATTGTGTCAATCCACCCCACTTCCATTGTCTGTGATAACTGTGTCAATCAGCCGTGATATTTAAAATAGTGCTTTCATGTCTTCCGCACACACACTTGGGCCGCTGTATGCTCGGGACACACTGTTCCTAGAGATACAGAGGGAGTTCGTGGAGAAGCTATATATGACACTCTGGTGCTAATCGTGGTCCACTTGAGTGTGTGGTGGATTTAGTCTTCATTATTCTTACCGTGGTTTGAGCTCTCTTCTGTGATAGATTCATTTAAAATGTCTCTTAAAATGCTTTTCTCGTGCCAAAATCTTGAATCATTATTACATGGACTCATTGGAAATAAGCCTGTTGGCTTTATGGGCCATCCATAGGTTTTAAGATCATTCTTTTAATTTCAGACACACTGATAAATGGGTGTGGATGTTTATTTTATAACAGCCTAGACCATTACCTTAAACATAAAGTCTAGTCAAAAGCTAATTGTGATATTCTTTTATATTTTTGACCCTGTCTCAGTTTTCACAAATATCATTCAAGTGTGCTCTTAATTATTCATCATTTAAGTAAATTTTTTAATATCAAAACATCATTTTTAAATATTATATGTATACCTGATCTTATTTCCTGAATAAATCTTAATCTTAATCACTGTACAATAGCCAAGGGTAAAAAGAGTATTTATAGTAGCACATAAATAAACTATTGAAAACGAGACGAAACTGGTTTGTAAGTTTATATCAGATGGTCAGATAGTCTGTTGGTCTGCATGTATACTATACTATACAGCATTTAACTTTTGCATTGATTCATGCTATACGACAGGGGACCCTTTCAAATTGTTGTTCCTGTTTGCATACATGGACAACCATTTGCAAGAGCTTTCTCTTGCTTTAACTCCAATAGTCGTGCCCCCCACCCTGGCACAGTTTAGTGATGCTGTGTGCCGGGTGGTGCATGTGTCCCCCTGGTGACTGGCCTCTGTTTTTACTTTTAACTATACTAACACTCTCCTCGCACTGTACAAACTCATTTCGTCTATTATACTTGTTACGAGCCAGGCGCAGCAGAAAGAAACAGCAAACAAGCCTTTTGGAAAAGTTTAACAAATTTATTTACAAAGTATCTTTAACCGGTAGAAGTAAGAAAATCAAATGTACTTAGCTATGTTATGAAATATCCTTGAATGGATCTATTTTCCTTGGTCCCAAAGAATTCACAGTCCGATATGAAATATAATATCCTTTAACAATCCAACACAGAATTTAGAAATAACTTTGCTTAAAAACCCAAACATCAAACTCCAAAGTCTGACTCAAAGAGAAAAATCAAGGTCTTTTATAGACCTCTAGAACATTCCAGAGGGCCGTGGAATAAGATTAGGTAATTTTCTAAAAATAATGCCACCCCGAACTTTCTGGAAGATTCTAAAGTACTTTTCCTTGTAAACAAGTTGTTTTCAAAATTTATGACTCATTTCCAGAACATTCTTTAATAAGATATTAGTAGCATTATTGGTCACCCAGTGGGGTTAAAATGGGGATCAGAGAAATAAATTATTATACGTAACACCCCCCACACACACACTCTTCGAGGAAAAGAAAAAATTATGTGATAAATCTTTCTTTTGCTTTTAAAAAAATAAAACATCAAACATGGTATGTAACAATTGTATGTATCTACAATCCACTTCAATATGAAAATAACACAGTACCTGACACTGCTCAAGCTCTTGAAAGGGCTGTAGTAGGAGTAATATAAACTTCGAAATGTTGCAGACTAATTCTTGCTCTGCAAACGTCTGTGTTTGAGAATTAATCCTTCTGAAAGTCTGTAAATATCTAATCCTTTCATGTTCTGGTATAAGAATACAAGGAGAACTCCATTCCAGTCATTGTCCAGCAAATACTGAATTCCTTCTTTAAGATATTTGTGATTCATAAGGCTTCATCCTGTATGGGTGTTGTTTTGTTGTTTTATAGATTTAGAACCATTTATGTCCACAACATAAAATATTTGGTCTGTCCGTGTTGGAATGTCAGGAAATAAGTGTTCGTATTCAAAAATCAGCTGTTTCAGTTCACTCCGCTGATTTGGCTCTAGATGTGACAGTTTCTGGTCGAGATTCCTCAGAATGTCAGAATTCTGAAGTTTTGATGATGTGGGAGCAGATTTCACTGAATTGATATCCTCACAGTCATTGTCACATGAATTAAGTGGAACAGAGCTAACTAGATTGAATGATGTTAATGATGCATTGTCCCTATCAATGTATTCCTTAAGCATGTTAATATGACACGGCTGCTTCAGCCTGCACCTCCCAGGAGTGTTTATTTTATTATTTACGTCACTGATCTTTTTATCTACAGTGTATGGACCATAATACCTGGCTTGCAAAGATTTTCCAGGAATAGGCAAAAGAGCTAGTACCTTATCACCTAGTTTAAAATTCCTTTCTTTTGTCCCTATGTCATATATCTGTTTCATTTTTCTTTGAGCTGACTGAAGATTGGTCCGAGCAGCCTCACAAGCTTTTGAAAGTCTAGTTTTGAAATCCGACACATACTGATGTAAATTCAAGGAAGTGCCATCATTAGAAAGAAATTTCTCTTTCAGAAGTTTAAAAGGACCACGAATAGTATGGCCAAATACTAATTCAAATGGACTGAAGCCAAGAGATTCTTGCACAGAATCTCTAACAGCAAATAAAAGCAGATGGATACCTTCATCCCAATCCTTCTCTGTGTCACAACAATTTGATCTTATCATGTTTTTCAATGTTGGATGGAATCTTTCAAGGGCATCTTGACTTTCAGAATCATAGGCTGATGACTTATACTGTTCAACGCCTAGTTCATGTATTACTTGTTGAAAAATTCCAGACATGAAATTTGAACCTTGGTGTGACTGAATAGATTTGGAAAGACCAACAAATGTGAAAAACTTCACTAAGGCCTTGACGTCTTGGTTTCGATATTTCTTAGAGAATAGCTTCGGCAAAACGCGTGGAAGCACACATAATAGTCAAAAGATATTCACATCCAGACTTAGTTCTGGGCAAGGGACCTACACAATCTATAATAATTCGACTGAAAGGTTCAGCAAAAGCAGGTATGGGCTGCAAATGAGCCTTAGGTATAGTCTGATTGGGTTTTCCTACCATTTGGCATGTGTGGCAGGACCTACAATGCTGAGAAACATCAGATTTTAAGCCAGGCCAGTAAAAATGATTAAGAATCTTGCGATAGGTTTTATTTACACCTAAATGTCCTGACATGGGAGTTTCATGTGCCAAGTTTAATATTTCGGGACGGTAAATCAGTGGAACCACTATCTGGTGGTTGACAGTCCACTCGTCTTCTGCTGAGACGTCTGGTGGACGTCATTTTCTCATAAGAATGTCATTTTTGATATAACAACAGACTGCAGGATACTTCCTGCTCATCTAAAACCCCTTCAAACAAAGGCGAAATTTCAGGATCCTTGTACTGTTCTATAGCTAGTTGAGACCCGGACATTTTGTAATGGCCTGGATCGAAAGGTGAGTTATTCTCATGAAAATCTGTCTGCTAATGAGGCAGGTTTGAAGACAGAGACCTTGTTATCTCGTCATTAAAAGACTGACCCAAAAAGGTGTCAGTAAAATCAAAATCCTGTTTCCAATCAGTTTGCTTGGCCTTGCGTGCCATAGCCCTTGTGACGGCACAAGAGGGATAAAGATCAGGAATTTCCTGCTCAATGGGATCAGGCGGTTGGTCTATGCAAGGATTAGAAGTCAAAAGTGGGTTTACCACAACCTTATCTCCAGCTAAGTCATTGCCTAGCAATAAATGAACACCTTTAAAAGGTAAAGAAGGTCTAATACCAACTGCCACTGAACCGGATACCAAGTCTGATGACAAATAAACGTTATGACGAACAACTCCACAGTCCACACCCTGAATATGGACACTTTGGCCCAAAGAAGTCTTCTCAGAAAAAGGCAGAGAATCTGTTAGAATAAGAGATTGAGAAGCTCCAGTATCTCGTAAGATCTTAATAGGGGTAGGATGGGCATAACTGTCACCATTTAGTGACACAAAACCATTCGATAAGAATGGTTCATAAATCTCCATAACTGAATCAGTCTCAGATAATTTGGTATCAGAAAGAGTTTCCTCCCTTACACAAGACTGTGGTTTTGGTCTTATAGAAGTCAAGCCTGTAGGCTTAAGTTCCTCTTGTCTTTCTCTTTCTTTTCTTCGCTTTAATTTTAAACATTCAGAGATCAAATGACCTGTATTTTTGCAATAGTTACTAACTACTTGAGATTGAGATAAGGGCTTCCGGTCTTTGTTTTCACCAGAAGGTTTGGAAGAATTATGGCTTTTATTTTCACCAGAAAGTTTGGGCATAGTACTAGATGTATGGCTTTAACTGCCAGATGGATTACTAGGATAGAATCTTGGACCTGTCTGTGGACTATAAGGTTTTCTAGGATAAGGCCTGTTCACAAATGAGACTTTATGAGTAAAAACATAATCATCTGCCAAACGAGAAGCTTCCTCCAAATATGTTCTATAAAAGGGTTATCCTGTGGAAGCAAGGAAAACACCACAGAACTGGAAAATATGAAGTGTACATGTTTTCTGGGCCAGACTAGCTAGTTTCGGCCAATTAGGCCTCATCAGTGACCCTCAAATATTTTCAAAATTCCAAAATGGAATCAATGACCCCAAAGGACAAGAAAATATAAACTACACTATGATGTAGGGCAGGGAGACTTTTTACGGCCGCCCCTCATTCCCAGACACCAGCTGTTGTGACGTTAAATATGTTCTATAAAAGGGTTATCCTTTGGAAGTACTTGAGATTGCGATACGGGATTCTGGTCTTTGTTTTCACCAGAAGGTTTGGAAGAATTATGGCTTCTATTTTCACCAGAAGGTTTGGAAGGATTCTGCCAGATTGATTACTAGGATAGAATCTTGGACCTGTCTGTGGATTATAAGGTTCACAAATGAGGCTTTATGAGTCAAAGCATAATCATCTGCCAAACGAGAAGCTTCCTCCAAATATGTTCTATAAAAGGGTTATCTTTTGGAAGCAAATAAAACACCACAGAACTGGAAAATATGAAGTGTACATGTTTTCTGGGCCAGACTAGCTAGTTTCGGCCAATTAGGCCTCATCAGTGACCCTCAAATATTTTCAAAATTCAAAAATGGAATCAATGACCCCAAAGGACAAGAAAATATAAACTACACTATGATGTAGGGCAGGGAGACTTTTAACGACCACCACACATTCCCAGACACCAGCTGTAGTGACGTTAAATATTTTCTTTGAAAGGGTTATCCTTTGGAAGCAAGGAAAACACCACAGAACTGAAACAAATATGAAGTGTACATGTTTCAAAGTTTCAACCCGTCTCTCATCGAGAAAAGACTTAATGTTTGAATTTATGCACCGTTTGAACTCTTCACCAAGGACAAGCTGTCTCAGTTTCTCATGATCAGAGCCAACCTTTTTAGAAAAAAAACACCATCTATCAAATAGCTGTTCTTTGGTTCGAGCAAATTCTACATGGGTTTGGGAAATTTCTTTTTTACAATTCCTAAATTTCTGCCTGTAAGCCCCAGGGACCAACTCATATGCCTTAAGAATAAGCTCCTTAACCAAATCATAGTCTGAGCTTTGCTCGACAGTAAGCTGAGTGTAAATATCTAGAGCCTTTCCAACAATAACGCTTTGCAAAAGTAAGGTCCAATGCTTTTTGGCCATTTTAAATTTTCTGCAACTTTTTTAAATGCAATAGATACTTATCTACCTCTTTTTCCTGAAATGGAGGAACTAATCTGATGTGCTTTGTGGCATCAAAGTAACTGCCAGAGACAAAAACAGGGGTATGTTTTACTCATCTTGACCCTGGAGTTCCATTTCCTTCAATCTTAACTGAAACGGCCTTTCCCTTTCTTTTTCTTCAATGCTGTATTTCATGTTTTCGCGCCGTTCTTATTTTTCTATTTTTTCTTTCTGAAGGCGTTCCTCCATTTCTCTTTTTTCCCTCTCCATTTCTATTTTTTCCATCTGCATTTGTCTCTGCATTTCACTTTCTCTTTCCTTCTCTCTTTCTTCCATCTCTAATCTTAACTTTTCTAATTCAATTTGCCTTTCTATTTCAATTTGTCTCATTTATAATTCAGTATGTGAGACCATATTGAATGACAAAGCAGATGGATCAAAATGTTCTTCATCAACCAAAAACTGTACCAAAATATTCTTAATTTCATGTTTTTTCATGCTTGTTTTAACAGCAGTGACCCCATAATGGGAAGCAATTTCTAGTAAATCTGTCCTTTTGGCCAGATTAAACAACTCTTGGGTAGGCTGAGCCAAAAAGCTTCTCAAATCAAACGACATGTTTGCTTTTTGTTTGTTTTAAAAAGTAATTATGGTAATACAGATTGAGGTTAATTTGACAAAGTTTTTTTTTTTGAAATGACAAGCCCAACTAGAAATTTCACATGAAATGACAAGTACTATTTCACATGGAATGTCAATCCCCTATATGCCTATGGGGTAATACCAATATTTTGAAGCAACTGCCAAGTCTATAATTAATAAGAAATGACAATTTCTTGCCTACAAATAAAATGTCAGTCCTAAAATGCTCAAGATGTTTTTATCCCGGACGAGCCCCCAATTTCTGTTACGAGCCAGGCGTAGCAGAAAGAAAAATCGAACAAGGCTTATGGAAAAATTTAACAAATTTATTTACAGAGTATCTTTAACCTGTAGAAGTAAGAAAATTAAATGTACTTAGCTCTGTTATGAAATATCATTGAATGGATCTATTTTCCTTGATCCCACAGAATTCTCAGTCCGATATTAATTATATATATGAAATATAATATCCTTTAACAATCTAATACAGAATTTAAAAATAACTTTTCTTAAAAACCCAAACATCAAATTCCAAAGTCTGACTCAAAGAGAAAAATCAAGCTCTTTTATAGACCCTAAGATTTCTTTAGAACATTCCAGAGGGCTGTGGTTTAAGATTATGTAATTTTATAAAAATAATGCCACCCCGAACTTTCTGGAAGATTCTGAAGTACTTTTCCTTGTGAACAAGTTAAAATATATTACACATTTCCAGAACATTCTTTAATAAGATATTAATAGCATCATTGGTCACCCAGGGGGGTGAAAGTGGGGATCAGAGAAATAAATCCTTATACATACCATACTTATCATTTACTTCAACTAACCTCCTTCAGTACTTGGTACACTGTAACCCCTTCTGAAAGTCCTCCTCGGAGGTTAACAGATAGATAGCGATAAATGGCTCTCAAATAGTTTATTTGCTGATATATCTGCATTCAAAATTGTTCTATTTTATTGTTATGTATTGTTGTTTTTACATGTGGTGAACACCCTCTTTGTAGATGGTATGCCGAATAAAATATTCTATTCTATTCTGTTCTAGTAGCTGACTGTAGTATCTGGACGTAGTGAAATGGATGCATATACCTGGTCAGCCTGATGGGATGGCATATATATGTAGGGAAGGGAACAGCAACTAGACTATTGACTATTTTGTAAAATAGTATCAGGCGGGCGTCGGCTTGCCTGTCCTCAAGTGAACGCCACCCTAGTGAGTTATGCATGCTTGTAACACTAGCATAAGGGGAGTAATTGCTGCTAACCAATCATATGGCCCGTCTTTGAACCATTTTTATTTTATTTATATAGGTCTGTGTGTATGGGCTCCAAACAGGGGATGCATATTCGACTTGGGGGCGAACTAAAGTTTGATATGCTGCTTCGCGAATGCCTGTGTGTTTTGTTTTGATGTTTCTTTTCAAGAAACCTGGTGTACTGTTTGCTGTTGTTGTAATCCTATTTATGTGAGTATTCCAGCTCATTTGTTGATCTCTCTCTCTCTCTCTCTCTCTCTCTCTCTCTCTCTCTCTCTCTCTCTCTCTCAACTGTAACAGTTCTGATTCTCTCTGTAATATTATTTTTTCTAGTATTCCAGTCATACTCGAGCCCAGTGTAATTAAGAGCTACAAATCTAGGCAGCTCTATTCCGAACCATTTCAATTTCTTCTTGAAGGACCATATTGGGTCCCAGGGTCCCAGACACAACTACATGCACCATATTCCAAGTCCTTTATATATTGCCTATTTCACATCCCAAGGATTCTGATAAAGAGTCGCCCCAGAAAACCAAGTGTTCTATTTGCCCTAGTACACATGATTCCATCCATTAGGAGCGCGATAACTCAGTGGTTAGTACACTTGCCTCTGATGCTAGAGCCCCCCCCCCCGTTCGATCCCCGGCGGCGATGACTATTTCGGTGTCCGAACACGCTCCATTGGCATCATTTGTAGGGATGAATGTCAAAAAGTGCACCGTCCTTCGGTTCGGGACGTTAACTGAAGGCCCCTTGTGCAGGGAGAGACATCCCATGTGCAGGTTAAAGACCCGGCCCTAGCTACCGTAATTACATGACAAATCTGGTGTGTACGTAAAGTACACCTGCGAGTAATGGTCAAGTGTGACCGATCGTAGGATAGATAGATAGATAGATAGATAGATAGATAGATAGATAGATAGATAGATAGATAGATAGATAGATAGATAGATAGATAGATAGATCAAGATTGTCAGGCCCATGTATTTAATTAAACCCACACTCTCGAGGACCGTTCCCTCTACGGTGAAAGAAGCCTGTTTTTTCTTTTCTTCTTCTTCTTTTTCTTCTTCTTCTTCTCTACATAAGCCTCCTCTCGATAGTAGCACTCCCGAACACGGAGTAAATTGGATGTAGATATATAGGGTTTCTAAAATAATAATAATAATACAAAACTTTACATCTCAGGTCAATACAGATATATCCCTGACAGCCATTATTTTGAAATTTGTGTCAAGGCCAAACGTTTTGTGTAGTTAAAAGCACAGGTTGCGTGACAGCCTTTCACCTGTTTCCAACCTTGCTTTATCACCAAAACAGATGGGCGAACCTCGTACAGTCAATTATAAGTTGTCGTCGAGAACGATTGCTTTCAGGTGGCTGATCCAATGTCATTTAGTATAGTGTTATTCAGAGTTTTATATGGTTCTTTTCTGTTCTCTCTAAGCAGAGATCTGTTTAGGAGCATACATTGGTGATGCTTACAGGGTTTAACAGGCTGAAATCCCATATCCCATTTTCTTGCCGATATTCATAATTAATCTACATCATTAAGGAACTGTTCTTGGCCCCATCATGAGCACACGCCTATATAATATTGAACCCATTAAACCCCACTTTTATATAGTAAAACCGGGGGTTACAAGGGTATACATTATTTCTCTTATTACTGTTTAAACACATAAAGGATAGCCCTATTCAGTAGAGCTCTTGGATTCATATATTCTCTTTTTCATTTTTATTTTATTTTGCGCGTTTTATTTTTAGACAGAATCGCGTTTCGCAACATAAATGTCAAAACTGAAAAGCATGCGAAACGCGATCTTTTGTAAATGCCAATGTTAAATTTTTCGTCACAGATTTCTCAAGAACCGTAGAAGGTAGAAGCCTCAAACGTGACATCCTAAGCAATGATGATGACTTGTATTGTGTAAGAGACAATGGGCATTATCCGCTTATTTGTTCATCTGTTCTTTCATTCTTCTTTCTCTTCATATAGGCCAATGTTACATTTTTTCGTGAAAGATTTCTCAGCAACTGCATGTACAAAAGCTAGAAACTTGGTATACTGTGCAATGATGATGACTTGTTTTGTGTAAGAAACAATAGTCTATAAGCTTGTAATGTTAGCAAGGGGTCGCCGTTTCGAGTCCGGTTCTGGTCGCATTTGTTTTCAACGTCAGTCTTTTTGTTAGCTTGTAAAATGATCAATAGCGCTGTTTATTTACTAAGTTTATAAAACTTCGAAGTTGATGGAATGGTATCAGCACCCGGATAGCTCAGTTGGTAGAGCATTTGTCTTGTAAGCAAGGCATCGCCGGTTCGAGTCCGGTTCTGGTCGTAATTTTTCAACGTCACTAAAGATTTATGTATTTCTCGGCTTATTTGTTCATCTGTTCTTTCATTCTTCTTTCTCTCCATATAGGCCAATTTTACTTCGCCAAAGTTTTCTCAGGAACTGTAAAGGCTAGAAGCCTCAAACTTGGCATGCAATGCAATAATGATGACAATGGGCTTTCTCGGCTTATTATTATGTTCTTACATTCTTCTGGCTCTCCATTTGGACCAATGTTAACCCTTGCTGAATATTCAGTTTAGTCACACCCATTTCTTACCTTGAGCCAATCAGATTACTTGATGTAATTTATTCCTACAAATTCATAAATTGAATGTCCAACAGTGTAGATCCTGATCAGATGGCTTCTTCAGAAGCCATCTGATCTGGATCTACACTGTTTGCAAAGATAGGGGTTGTCGTGAACGGCATGATAAGGGTTCAATTTTTCATCAAAGATTTCTCAGGAACTGCAAAAGCTAGAAGCCAAATGCTTGATGAGCAACGCAATAGTGATGGCTTATATTGTATAAGAGACTATGGGCTTTCTCGGCTTATTTGTTCACTTGTTCTTTCGTTCTTCATTTCTATCCATAGAGATTAGAAACCACCGTGGTGTGGTGGTTAAGCCACTCGCGTCATAAACCCGGGCTTCTCCAGACTTTCGGATAAGTCTTTAAACCGAGGTCCCGTCTCCGTAGGTGAGACTTAAATCTCAAACACATTCTGTCCATAGAGGCCAGTGTAAAGTTTTTCGTCAAGATTTCTCAAGAACTGCAGAAGCTAGATGCGTCAGACATTGTATGCAATCTAACAATGATGCTTGATATGGTATCAACGACAATGGGCTTTCTCGGCTTATTTGCTTATTTGTTCTTTTTTCTTCTTTCTCTCTATATAGGCCAATAATAAATGATAATTTTTTCCTTCAGAGATTTCTCAGGAAAAACTAAAAGCCTCAAACTTGGTTTGCAATGTAATAATGATGGCTCAGGAATGTAGGTTAAAACAATCACTCTGTGTGTATCTACTATTACTGCGATCGGTCACACTTGAGCATTACTCGCAGGTATACTTTAAATACACTCCTTCGCTAAGGCCTTTGACAAGGTACCTCACAGAAGGCTATTACATATACTGGGGTACCATGGGATAAGAGGATCCACACATAGGTGGATTAGCTCATGGCTCTCTGGGCGCTCACAACAAGTTGTACTTGATGGCCAAGCGTCTGATCCAGTCCCTGTTTTATCTGGAGTCACCCAAGGTTCTGTCCTTGGACGGTCCTTTTCTTGGTTTTCATTAATGATCTCCCCGATAATATCAGTTCATCGGTCCGTTTGTTTGCTGATGATTGTGTCCTGTATAGGAACATATATTCTCCTTCTGACTTATTTTACAAGATGACCTGGATCAACTCGCACAGTGGGAAGCCGATTGGCAAATGAAGTTCAATGTGGCCAAATGTCACTCAATGAGGGTGTCACGACACCCTCCGGAAGAGCAAATTAAGTTTGAATATACACTACACCAGCAAATTTTGGAGCATGTTCAATCCGCCAAATATCTTGGTATCACCATCACTGACGATCTTGATTGGGGTCAACATATCTCTGAGATTACATCTACAGCAACTAGGACTTTAGGATTCCTTAGACGGAACTTGGCTTTTGCACCTAGGCAGACAAAGGATGTTGCATATACAGCATTGGTTCGCCCTCAACTCGAATATGCATCACCCATTTGGCATCCATATGTTAAAACTCAGACTCAGCAGGTGGAGAAGGTGCAGAGGACAGCTGCTCGATTGACCTGTAGGCGATGGCGAAAAAGAAGTAGCATCGGTGACATGCCTAATGAGCTAGAGTGGCCGTCCCTGGAGGCCCGTCGTGAGCAGTCCTCTTTAACCTTCTTCTACAAGATACACTCTGATTTAGTGTATATTATTAAAGATAGGTACTTGTCCCCTGCAACAGTGTGGACCCAAACAAGGGCATCAACAGTAAACGACTCACAATATCGTAGATACCAGTCCTATATTGATGCCCAGAAGAACTCGTTCTTTCCTAGAACTATTCCCCAATGGAATAGTCTTCCCTCCTCTGCGGTGAATGCAGAAGCCTCCGTGGTGCAGTGGTTACGCTACTCGCCTTGTAAACCAGGGATCGCAGGATCGATCCCGGGCTTCTCCAGACTTTCGGATGAGTCTTTAAACCGAGGTCCCGTCTCCGTATGACCTTAGCTGTTGGTGGGACGTAAAACTAAAACTCACTCACTCACTCACTCACTCTGCGGTGAATGCGAAGACCGCAGAAGATTTTAAAGCCCGTACAGTGTAAGATTGAGACTCAGAGGTATGCGTTTTAGGATACCTCTGTTATGCAGATTGTAAATAGTTTTAAGGACGCATCCAGTGCATCTTTTTTTTTTTAGCTAAATTCTAAATTTAGCCACCCAATCAACTGAGGTAATGGCCAAATATGACCGACTCTGTTTTTGTTTGATTTGGGGGTTAACGTCCCAGTCAACACTGTGAAGGTCATTTTGGAGACGTTGCTTCCACATTTGTGGGACTTTTACCCGACATTGAGATGAAGTGACATCTCAAGCCCTGTCGCCCAATGAAACCAAAAGGTTTATTAGCATGGATGGTCCGCCTCGCACCGCGGTTCCTGGACAGGCTTAGATCCTCTAAGCGGTTTACCAGTACTAGTGTGCGGGTCGGATTTAGCTCTGCGTGGAAGCATCATGCAGCCCATATATTTCTTCAAGCCTCTATTGGCGGGGGCCACGTGACCGACTCAGTATAAGAAGATAGATAGATAGATAGATAGATAGATAGATAGATAGATAGATAGATAGATAGATAGATAGATAGATAGATAGATAGATAGATAGATTTGCAGGACGAAAGCTTACACAGTAGGGATATTGAACATTCACAGGGGATGAGGGGCCTCCAGTTAGCGTCCCGATCCGAAGGACGGTTGACTTTGTGGCATTCGTCCTTGCAAATGATGCCAAAACACCGAATTTTATTACCGCTACACCTTCGTAACCGGGTCCTCATACATCAGAGGAAAGATCACTAACCACTGACCTACCACGCTCCATCGGCTGTTAGACTGTATATGGTTGTCCATCAATCTGTGTAAATATGTAGTGTGTGTGTGTGAATTCGGGTTTAACGTCGCTTTCAACAATTTTTCAGTCATATCACGACGGTGTCTGGTTGCGACAGGGAGCTCAATGCTCACGTTTATAGTGCTGCCTCACTGAAGTATCATGTCCCAGACACATTACATGATACCACACCCAGTCACATTATCCTGACACTGGATCGACCAGTCCTAGCTCTACCCCGTAAATCTGAGTGCCAAACGAGTACCATTTTTAACGACTTTGGTATGTCGCGGCCCGGGATCGAACCCGAGACCTCCCGTTCCCCGGAGCGGACACTCTACCAACTGAGCTATCGGGGCCGGTAATAAATATGTAGTGAGTATAAAGTTTGTTAATGGGAATGGAAACACCAGGCAGTTTTCCGCCATTTTTCAAAGAGAGACAATTTTCGGGACTTCATGTTCGCATTTTTATAAGCCCTGTCCAGTAGAATAAGGAGTCTACTCTCCTGAGGAGCAAATTCTTTCCTTTAAGAGTTGATCCCTATTTACATGGGAGAAGAAAAATATTTTTGCTGGAGTTGTCACCCCTGAAGGTGTATCCATTACTGGTCCTGTGTGGTGGGAATTGAAAAGAACCGGTTTTTTTTTTTTTTTTTTGCATACAATCTTTTATTTACAAATAATTTGATTTGATTTGATGATATGTATGTGTATAGAAAATAAACGAGGCTAAGAGACGGGCTTCCATGGTCTAGTGGGTAAAAGCGCCCACTCTTACTTATTACGTCTCTCACTGCGGTGGTTCGAGCCCCACTCGGTTCACACGGGAGGCGACAAGTTCTGCAACAGAAGGTCAGGGTACTCCGATTTCCGCCCACCTCCGATTACATTGTGACAATCTGTTCGAAATAAGAGAAATAATCTTGAAAGGGCGGTAAAACAAAACAACAACAAAAACGAGTTGTGAGGCACTGTAAAACAATAAAAATTCAACCCATCACGAAACACACCTATATAATTTTGCCCCCCCCCCCCCCCCCCCGCCCCCAAACTTAAACCCCACTTTCATATGGTAAAACTGGGTTTTCAAGAGTACGTATACATTTTTTTTTATTTCTGCTCAAAAAAACATAGATTGTGGGTACTCGTTGAAACCGCATTGGCTAAGGCCCCCGTCCATCGGGGTTTGAAGAAATAGATGGGCTGCGTGATGCTTCCACGCAGAGCAGAAACGGGCCGCACACGAGTACTGGTAAACCGCTTAGAGGATCTAAGCCTGCCCAGGTAAAGCGGTGCGAATCGGACCGTCCGTGCTTATAAACCCTATTGGTTTCATTGGGCGACAGGGCTTGAGATTTCATTTCTCATCTCAATGTCGGGTAAAAGTCCCACAAAATTGGAAGCAACGTCTCCAAAATGACCTATACAGTGTTGACGGGGACGTTAAACCTCAAATCAAACAAACAAAAACCGCATCGGCGAGGCGGTTCCAGCGAGGCGAGGCGGTTCCAACGAGTTCCCACAATCACTGTTTTGAGCAGAAATGTAAAATATCAGATTTTTTTTTTATCTGAAAATTTTAAATTTTTGGTGGTAAAAATTTTCAATATACAGTAGAACTTCTATGGCTCGAACACCGATGGCTCGTTTACCATGGCTGAGTCGAACCCGTTCTTGAGTCCCTTGGAAATTTCTCGACATAAGAAATAATGTGGGATGATCTAGAAGATTTTTGTCTTTTATCTTGCAAATGTATGCTGTGTGTACTCATTAGAATCGCCTCGATGAGGCGATTCTAATGAGTACACACAGCATACATTTTCATTATAAAACACCGAAAAGATATCCAAAAGTATATCGTATACCTCCTGGCAGCCTCCCTCAGTTGCTCGAACTACCCCTGTCTCGAACAGATTTTCGAGGTCCCAAAGGTGTTCGAGCCATTGAAGTTCGACTGTATTTGAATAGGTGTGTTTTCGCAATGCACAGTGAAACTGCAATGGCTCGAGTACTGATGACTAAGGCTAACATGATTATCGGATAATCGATTAATCGATCGATAAATTCCATTAAGACCATTATCGTTACTGATTTGATAACCGATTATTTGATAAGTATAATTTACCACACACTGATGTGTCTAAAATTGTCGGATGGGTGATAAATGGTGCAGACCCAGATGGCCGACACTGTTTGCTCAGGCCTGTTTGTCCCAATACATACGATAATGTATAACATATGGGAATAGGTAAAATATGATAAAATCGTCAGTGATTACTAACTGATTATCGATCACAATGACAGCACTGATAATCGATTATCATTTCAGCTCTGATTAGCCAGTCCTGCTGATGACTCGTTTACCATGGTTACTATGAACTTGCATTTGACTTTCTATATCTCCAGAGATCAATATAATCTTGGCGCTAATTCTGTCCTTAAGTTTGAGCCCTGCATGTGATGACGAAAAATAACATGTTAGGTGTTCTAAGAGTCATCGACACTGAATTTGCATAATGAAAATTGTTTATTTATATATGCAGCATTTTATTCTTCTTCTTCTTCTTCTTCACCTTCTTCACCTGGCTTCTTCTTCTTCTTCTTGCATAGGATTTTAACCTCGTGAAAATGGGTGTATAGAAGTGGTTGGGTGGGAATGAACTCCACCGAAGTTGAATATAAGAATCTAATATAAAATACGAAACACATATAAACTATATTTCACAAATATAACTACATAACAGAGATACAAGACACATGTTAACTATATGAACTATATGATACATATAAACTTCGTGTAAAACAATTCATGTATACAGTACTAAAACTAGTTTTTGTACATGTATATAGCACTAAAAATTAAAATAAATGCATTGATATCCAGGTCATTGATATATTTTGTGACGAAAAATGAGGTTGAAAATAGCAAAAGGTATAGATTGACTAGGCGGAGATATCGTTTGCACCTGCCTTCGGAATATTCTACAAACAAAAATGTAAACTAAGTCACCCCATTGTGTGAATTCAACTGTAACACAAAGCTATGGCGTATATATGGCCATTTGGTCCGCTTCAAGGCACTCTACCGAATCTTCTGGTGGACTCAGCGAATTTGACATATCCCAGTAGACACACGTCGCTGAGGGAACGTCAAATCAACGTCGGTGCAACGTCATAACGTTGCCCCGACATAGATGTGACGTTACATAACATGACGTGGCACCTACTTTGATGTGACGTAACAATTACGTCATGTGTCTGCTGGGATAGTGACAATACCTAAATACCTCCGCCTAATCAATCTTATCTGTATCTACTTTTTTTTAGAACAGTTGGATGTTATCAGCAAAAGTGCTTATCAGTCATCGCAAGTCGCTACAGTCATGCTGCAGATCCTCGGATCATGCTATTCGTATCTAGCGGAAAAGCGAAGACACTTGCTCGAATACGCAGGCTGATCAGAGTCTTATTCCAATTTTCGCTGGAAACACACATGCCCAATCGTTGCTGTGCAAACACAGTCAGGGGTGGTTGGGTGAGGCAAAGGTGACATGTATCTTGCGAAACGGGCGCGTCCAACTGATATTGGCTCACAGTTGGACAGGGCCTGCTGTCCTACGTGTAGAGGGGGAGTGTTATTTCTTCTGTTGCTGCACTTCCATTCATTTTGCTCTTTCCTCTCTGTCCATCACTTTCACCCCCTGTACTATATTTTCTATCTCTTTTCTCCCTTTCTCTGGGAGACGACATAAAATGTCCCACAATGGTTGACCAGTCATAAAACCCAAAACAACTATCCTCTATCTCCAACAAATTTTCATGGTTCAACTCTGAAGTCAGACTTTATACAGAATCCATCATTGGACTCCAGTGTAAGGCAAGAAATACTCATACGAAGAGCAACGGGTTTTGTCGGAAACAAGACGCCCCTCGTTTCCGACTTCTTCCGTTGATCTGCGGACCGGCATAGGGCAGTTTGATTATATTTTCCTAGCAATTACATTAATGTTTCATATGTATTGTATCTTTTTCTATTTCTTGTTGCTTTTGAGATTTTCTGTGAGCCATTTCGTATTTTTCTTGAAAGTTCGAAAGTGACGCCACATGTCAAAATTAGAATTTTTGACATCATTCTGACGTCGCTTGTGAGCTGTGTCAGCCTGTGGGCGAGACAGAATTTTCTAGCACCGCTAAAAACAATCAAGTCCTGCCTCATGGGAAACAAAAACATATATAGTGTGAAGGTCGAGACTAGCCTTTGTACCCGTGTATTTACCTGTTCATTTTGCAAATGCAAATGCTCTTTAAAGAATCTTTCGATCGGAATGTGAATCACATAGGAAAATGCAGATCATAATAGAAAATGCAGATCATAATAGAAAATGCTGATCATAATAGAAAATGCAGATCATATAAAAATCAAAGCACTGACAGCACTGGTGGGTTAATTGTCTCTGAGTTCAGGCTGAAAAGAATAGTTCTGACTGGGGGCTTAGACTGTTTCGTTTAACCCTTAAATTCACGTACTGTGTAGACCCTGATCAGACGCCGCATCCTGCGGCGTCTGATCTGGGTCTGCACTGTTTGCCAAACCCGACAAATGGTTCCAGTCCAGTTTTTATAGACAATCCTCTTACGCAACACACTGACCTCACAGAGACGCGGTCATTTTCTATAAACAGCCGTTACGTGGATTTCCTGCAAAGGTGGACATTAACAATGAAAATGACAAATAATCAGTCGAGCCAAAAATGCAGATCATATCAGAAAAATGCGGACTAAATGAGAAAATGCGGATCATTGGGTCAAATATGTAAAACGTGTTTTCTCTCGTTAAAAGGCTCATTCATTGACCCTGGTACAGAATCTGTCGTCACACAACGTTAACTCAACAATGACAGAATCTTGACACACTATTTCCATCCTTTTTTTTCAACGTTGAGAGCCCGTTGGTGAGGTTATTGAACTTTTTTCATGCTCTGCTCAGCTGGCATGAAACATTGTGTTGTTAATAATTTAATAAAATACTATCATACCGGTATTTTCTCATGCTAATTAGGCCTATTGGTAAACAGTTTAATTTGTCCTGATCATAAATATTAAAATGCCAGCTATATATACTGTTAACATTTTAATATTTATTAGCAGAACAAATTTGATGTAGAGATTGTTGATGGCATCACGCACTAAGGAGAATCAAGTTGCGCATGATGCACTTTTGAATGATCCACCATGTTGGAGACAACAGACATATTTTTGAGCACGATTTTGATCAGTTTGGTAATTTTTGATTTTGTTAATTTTCAGCCTGGTTTTCTGGAGAAACCCAGGCTGATCTTCAACAGACTTTAACCCCCTTTTGTACCAAAGCGAATCTTACACCTTATAAAAAAGCAGGAGCCCATTTCAAAATTGCGGGTGTCAGCTTGTTTTTTCTTCATAACCTATTTGGAAATTGGCTGAAAATTTTGCTAACAGCGTTGTTATGCGGCGTCTGATCTGGACCTGCACTGTTTGCCTACTACCCTTTTTGGGGTTTCCGGTACAAAATGGGTTAATATACTTTGAGCATTAATTATGTTCTTAACTTAAGGAGAATTAGATTAAACAATGGTTGCTTCGCTCTTTTATACCTAGAGGTAATATGACTAAATATCATATCCCTAAACCTGTTCGTCATTCAGATGTCACGAAAACACGCCTATATAATTTTGACCCCCTTGAACCCCACTTTTATATAGTAAAACTGCGGTTTCTGGGGGTATACCTTATTTTTCTTATTGCTGCTCTAAAAATATAGATTGTGGGTACTCGTTAGAATCGCCTCGATGAGGCGGTTCTAACGAGTGCCCACAATCTATATTTGGAGCAGAAATAAGAAAAATATCACAATTTTTCAGCCTAAAATGTTCATTTCTGCGGCGATAAAGGTGGCAATGTATTTGTATAGGCGTAATGAAGGTGATGAAAATGATCAAAATCGTGCACAGCACCATGTCTGGTGTCTCCAACATGGTGGACAAAGGGAGACTAATCTTACAATACTGCACAATGCGCAGTTGCCAATTGATCTGAATGCACAGAGACACATGCATGTCCGAATTTGTGCTGGAAACACATTTTCGCTAGCCAAGACATTAATGTAAAAAGAAAAATCTTTCAGATTCACTCTGAAATAATTTAGTTTATCGAAATCAGGGCTTGACATTTAACAAGAGATGATATGAACAATTGATCCGAGGTAATAAAACTGTTTTCATGCTCGCCTTCTCAGCACAAAATGTTTGCTGTGTTCATAAATATTTAAAAAATAATGAGCCAATTTTTCTGCTCAGCTTAGCACAGAATGTTATTTGTCCTGCACACAAATTTTAAAATGCCAACAATTAATTTTTGGCATTTTAAAATTTATGAACAGGATAAAATGCATACTCAAGTTAGTTGAGCATAAAAATAAAATTTATGAGCAGAATAAATTTCATTCACAAATGAGTTGAGCGTTATGTTGGTAAAACAGAGGCGCTAAATCAACAGTGGGGACCAGACAAGGGGTGTGTGTGTCTCTGTGCGTTCAGAACAATTGGCAGGTTGCGCATGCAGTTTGGTTAGATTATTCTGTAAGATTGATCCACCATGCTGGAGACACCAGACACGTTTTTGTGCCATATAAAGATTATACTCTCGGGTGTCTTTTCATGAAGATGCCATATAATAGTTCTGTATTGAACAAAAGGTATTAAGGTCAGTCCCCTTTTCTGAGGGCGCAGATGATACAACATGCGAAAACGAGGCAGAACACTTCCAGGGCCACAATACCACAAGCGATACCTATCACAATAGCGATTCTGCTGTTCAGATAGTCTTCAATGGAATTCCAGCATGGCTGAAAAAAAAAGAAAAGAAAAAAAATCAATTGTACAGTGAAATGCCGCTATTACGACAACCTAAAATTAGGACTAATTATGTTATATAAAGCTTATTTTGAAGGGTACACTTAATATTTCTTTGTGTTTGCTGCTTACAATGTCCTATGGTCAGGGATCACCTTTGGGACTGTTCAAAAGTGGTCTTTAAGACCACTTTTGAACAGTCCCAAAGGTGGTCTTAATTTAGGAAATTTTACTGTACTACAGGGCCACAGGGTGGAAGGTAGACTACAAGAGAGAGAGAGAGAGAGAGAGAGAGAGAGAGAGAGAGAGAGAGAGAGAGAGAGAGAGAGAGAGAGAGAGAGATGGAGAGAGGGAGAATCGCGTCGGCATTTGCATATGTGCATGTGTGTATACTGGGGCGTGTGGAACGGTTGGGGACGAAGACGTTCGTGCGAGTTTGAGCTTGTGATCTTCAACCCTTATTAACAATGCTACATGGAAAACTAATGCTTTGGATTAGTCACTGGACTTACGCTGGTAGAATGGTTGCTTCAGTATAACGATGTTCGTGACAATATCTTTGTTTCAGTTGACGATATCGTGAGCTGACGGTGGCATTACCAGTAAAAACTGGTCATATGATAAAAAATAATCTCATACACGTGAAACTTTCCGATTTAAACGCGCGACAAAATGTATAGAAATTAATAGGGCATGTGAATCTCAGACATGGTTGAAAAAATACTAGGCTAGATAGCGAAAATGTGATTGAAAATTATGAAAATTCAATCTTTTATCTTAATTTTGAATATAATTTTATTTTTTTTAAATAAAATTTATTCTGGTCAATTTTGAAATGAAAATAGGACTCTTCGTCTCGTGAACCTCTCGTTTACTTCAATAGAAAATTAGGGAAAGCTCACGAGGGTGTCTGTTTTTATACTGCAATAATTAAATTATAAAATACGTTGTTAAAAATGTGACTTTAGATTCTAGAAGAAAAATGAGTTTTCTTTCCAACAGTATCAAATAATTGAAGATCAAGTAAAAACAAAGTTGGTCATTTTCAGGTTGTTTTCTTGCCATTTTCAGTACTTTTAGCCGTCTCTCCTCATTGTATCTATTTATAGCTATCGGTTCTCATATTACGCGATTATCGGATTAAAGCGGAAATTTCCGGGTTTTAGCTGGTTTAAGACGAATGTCAAAGTGAGTTGCTGAAAACATTTTTATTAATGACATTTAATGCTGAAATAGGTTTTTTTTTATTTCGTCTTATACTGTTTTTGATTTTTTTTTTTTTTTTTTTTTTTCTTGTTTAATATATTTTTTCTGCATGTGGCGGATGCGCAATTAACAAACACTTCATATTGTTTACAAAAGAAGAAGAAGAAAAAAAAAATTTAATTATTGATTTTTTTTGACTAGCGAAAATATATTGATTTCGGTGATTTTTTTTTTTTTTTTTTTTTTTTGACTTTTTTCGGGTACTACACACATGCTTAATTGGCAATTGTTGCTAATTACTGCAAATCATACCGGTTGTGGGAATACTACTTAAAACCCTTAGGTACTTTTACTGATCAGAGTCTACGTTGTGCGAAAGATCCAATGCTTCTTCATGCAGCAAGAGAAGTCTAGGATGCGCACGCTGATGTGATTCTTTGCTGGGCACAAGTAAATTGTAGGGAGTGTTGTGCCCTGGTTCAAATATTATTTTCTGGGATAAATTGAATGTAATTACACACAGAAAAATAATCATCACGAAAACACGCCTATATAATTTGGACCCCTTGAACCCCACTTTTATATAATAAAACAGGGTTTTACAGAGGTAAACCTTGTTTCTTATTTCTACTCTATATATAGATTGTGGGTACTCGTTACAAAGTCTATATTTTGTGCAACAGAAAATTTCACAATTTTTCATCTTAAAATTTTCTCTTTTTCAGCAATAAAATTTACTGTGTAGTTGTACAGGCATGTTTTATAATGTGTTGTCAGGGTTGCAAAACAAAATATATTTTAATGCTAACCAGTTATCAACAAAGTTTCGATTAAAATGCATCAATTAATACATGCATAGAATTTAAGAGTTGACACGCGCTGTGTGTATATTCAAACTAATCGCTTTAAGACCCGGAAGCCTTAATTGTTGACATGATATCGACAAACTTATGTTAGGTAATCTTTAGACAAACGTTCTCTGTAGTTAATGGACTCGGTCTAGTTAACGCTTTCCCTTTCACCCCTAAGCTTCTGTTAATTAGAATTTAGCCCACCCCGGCCCCCATCCCCCTCCCCCCCCCCCCCCCCCAAAAAAAAAGAAAGAAAAAGGGTTGAGCCAATTCAAGTCTTTCTATTATAACAAAATATATCCATATAACGCACAATGAACACTCTGATCAGATAGTGCAGATGCCAGATTGGTCTGGGGTTTGTCATATAATCTTATTCGCTAGTTATCAAGTATCCTATTTTCTTCTCCAAGATATATCTCTTACAGCGGTCCTAACGAGTACCCACAATCGATGTTTTGGAGCAAGAATTAACACACTCGCGCGGCAACGTGCATTTTTTCACATATCTCCAAAGTAGCTATTTTTCTAATGAAAATCCGTGATAATTTTCTTATTTATACTGCAAACATAGGTTATGGGTGTTCGTTAGAACCGCCTCAATGAGCACAAAATAGTGTATACCCCGTAAACCCAAGTTTTCTCCTATACAAAGTTGGGTTTATGGGGTGTTCATTTCACGGACGTGTTAACCTAATCTATGTACATGTATTTACTTTTTTTAGGTAAATACCAAAAATATTATTTCATCGAGTATTGAAAACATAAAATTTTTCACTCGTGCAAAAAAAAAAGAAACTTTTTTAACGAGTGCGTTGAAAACGTCATAGTTTTCACGAGTGTTTCAGATATGCAAATATTTCACTGCTAATCCTGATTAACCCATTTCAGACTGGAAACCCCTAAACGGGTACCGTGGCGAACAGTGCATGCCCAGATCAGTCGGCCCAGATCAGACTGATCTGGGCCTACACTGTTTTAAAAAAATCAACCATTTTCCAAATAGGTTTTGAAGAAAATACAACCTGCCACCCCTAAATTTTGAGATGGACTCCTGCTATAGGAGGAAGATTCCACTTGGTACAAAAAGGGTTAAGTGATGTTAGGCCAGTATGGTTCAACGGATTAAAAACCGATTAGTTGTCTAATGAAATGATTAAAAAAGAAACCGTTTGCTTACTGTGTTCCCCTTTATTGCTTAACGAGGCCAACAGTTGGAATTTAGCGGTCCAGTCAACACTATTTTAGGTCATTTTTGAGCCGGTCAGTTTACCTATCCACTCTTTCCTGGACAGGCTTTTACGTAAGCGGTTAACCAGTACAGTGCACATTCTTTCGCTCTCTGACGTGCGGCTTTAAATAGCCGTTTCCCATCACGTAAAGCAAGTCCTTGAAGAACCCCTCAAAAACACGCTCTGTATTAACAGGGGCATACATTATTTTGCCCTTTCTGGTCCAAGACATATATTGTGGGTACTCGTTAGAGCAGTCTTAATGATGGATTTCAAACAGACCAGTGAAAGGCATGTGGAAATCAGCAGTGCAAAGCTACTGTACTTAGTAGCGTTTGTCAATCCGTCTCAAAACTATCAAAACTTTAACATTGAGTCAACTACGTTTATTCTACTTAACACACATTGATCATCAAGGCCAGGTTGTTCAAACCCTTTTTGCACCAAATGAAATCTTCCACCTTATATATAGCAGGACTCCATTTCAAAACTTAGGGGTGTCAGGTTGTGTTTTCATCAAAATTTATTTGGAAAATGACTGAACTTTAAGCAAACAGTGCAGGCCCTGATCAGACGCCGCGTTCTGTGGCATCGGATCTGGGCCTGCACTGTTTGCCAAGGTACCCCTTTAGGGGTTTCTGGTATACTGAATGGGTTAATGAACTCGTTAATGGTCAAAACGTTAACTATTCAATAGGTACCTAATACTCTTGCATTTCTACTGGAAAATGTGAGGAGCTTTTTGCAAAATTGATGCAAACCCTATTCGCACTTTTTTTTTTTTTTTTTGCTGTACAAAATTATCAAAAATTTAACGACTCGTTAACTAACGACTTCGCAAAAAAAAAAAAAAAAAAAAAAAAATAAATAAAATAAAATAAATAAATAAAAAAAAAACATAAATAAAAGTGGCATTAGGTTATTTTATAAATGTGGCATAAAACAAACACTTTCCCTTAAAATACTATAATATTTGAAAAGCAATTTAATCCGTATTATATATGGACCAATAAATCATCATAAAATTATTTAGTTAAAACAAATATGCCACTGTAATACCCTTAAGCAATTGTCTGAGACAAGGATTAACGGTCACAACCGATATTCATCGAAAGCTGCCGACTATAGCCGAATTGCTTTAAAAAAGGTGTCAAGTAGCGTAACTCTGGAAGCTACCTGGAAAAACTGCCAGTACAGGTTTGTTCCCTTGATTTCATATGGCCGAACTTTTCCCGTATGGTCACAAAACTCGCCGACGGCTCGTTTCAAATAAGTCGTATGGAAAAACTATTTCACGTATTATTTATACCTTTTAAGATAATTATTTCTTTTACTTTTCTTCGCATGTACATGCATGGTCCATTTATATTAAATAAAAAAAGCTCGCCATAGGCTCGTTTTATATAATTTGCATAAAATAACTTCTATTGTATATGCCAAAGACGTTTAAAAACTCATTTTGCCGAGTATCATAATGGCAGCCTTTAATATGCTTCAAATATTGTTAGGACCCCATAGAAGACTCCATTGAGGAAAGATCAGACTGCGTGGGGACCAAGAGTAGACTGACTTAAATTTTTGGCTGACCACACTGTCCATTTTGTGGAAACTTCCATCAGCTGTCCTTGTTTTCAGATGTCATATGCACAGAGTCTATCGAATCTGTGTCCTCGACCGTTTGCTAACAGCGAAGACTCAGATGAGACTGCGCATGCGCAGTCTTATCTGAGTCTTCGCTGTGCCTTTTTGAATACCTTTTAAATCAAAGCTAAGATTAGGCTGAGATTTGACCGACGCGCTCATACCAGGTGCGCGCGCATGTCCGAAGTCACGTGGTCGCTAATCACCACTGACATCATGAACACGTAACCATACCTTATTCATGTAGGAATTTCCATCAGTGGGGCTTACTGTACAATCTGGGTATTTTGCTTTTGCGTCTTTGGGGTCCTTGTAGAACGTGTCTTCATTCTCTAATATGCAGCAGGTAGTGGGGATCTTCATTGTGGTCCCTGTTGATGTGGTCTTATTCCATTTTGTGGCATACTCGAACTCTTTATAGCTGTCCACGCCACAGCAGTGAAACTGAAAATGATACAGTCAACTCTCGTTATGTCAAGTCAAACGGAGGGAAATTATTTTGCTTTGAGATAAAAGTAGTATGAGAAACAAGGAGTAAAATGAAAGGAACCATGGTCTTTCGCAAGCTAAACCAACACTAAGATATATTTGACGTAGGCAGTAGATTCAGTACTAGGGATACCTCGTTTACCACGCTTGACTCGAACTTCCATTGAGTTTTGTTGAGTACCTAGAGAATTTACCTCTTACTCCGGATAACTGTGTGAATGATTCAGGGAGATATTTTTCCTTATTGTACACCACAACATCGTTATAACACGGTTCATTATAACACGATTCGGATATAACACGATCACAAGGTGGATCTCAAAAATGTGGAGATTATATAGAAAAACGACCAAAAATGGTCATTTTTCTATATAATATACACGTTTTTGTTTGGATATAACACGGTTGTTTAACTAACACGGTTTTTGCTTTGGTCGCTAACAATAGTGTTATAAAGAGGTTGTGGTGTGTCGTGAAAATATATGTTGTGCGTATTCATTACAATCGCCTCGATGAGGCGATTCTAATGAGTACACACAACATAACTATTTTATAGAAGATCGAAAAAATATCCCTAGGCTATCCAATTATGTCACTTGATCTAG
Source organism: Lucinisca nassula (assembly GCA_963580285.1). Classification (NCBI taxonomy): domain Eukaryota; kingdom Metazoa; phylum Mollusca; class Bivalvia; order Lucinida; family Lucinidae; genus Lucinisca; species Lucinisca nassula. The sequence continues at coordinate 5,563 of CAUZLF010000308.1, read as the reverse complement.
AGCTATGATAAACACTCATTAGCTCAAACTACATTAATCTCGAACAAATTTTCATGCTCACACTAAAAAAAAGTTTTAGCCGCCATTCGATTGTAGAATCTATGCTGGAGTTGAGACGGAGGAAGAAAATCTGTTGAAAGCACATGAATGGTTGCCTTATTTTACCACATCTTGTCTATTTTAACAGAATCGATCTGGATTTCAATATTTCACTGTTACACAACAGCGCTACAAGGCTGACCAAGGCTCGCAAAATTCTGAGATTTTTTAACTCGTTTCATAAGAGATCTAAGTTAACCAGTATACCGCCTACTTACATAAACTTGGGCATAGTCTAACCGCAGAGAGAATTCCTCGCTCGTATCTAAGGCTCGCAAAATTCTGAAATTTTTCAACTCGTTTCATGGAAAGATCTAAGTTAACTACTTACATAAACTTGGGCATAGTCTAACCCCAGAGAGAACGCCTCGCTCGTATCTATACGCCCCTCGTACGTGGTGTTGATACGTTTCTTAATAAAATCCTTATCTTCCTCTTCCTGAAACACACAAATCAAAGTACTGACCACACTGGTCGGTCGATCTGTTTGTTTGTTTTGTTTGATTTCAGGTTTAACGTCCCCGTTAACACTGTAAAGGTCATTTTGGAGACGTTGCTTCCAAACTGGTCGGTCGGTTGTCCGAGAATAGACAGGGAAAGAGTGGTCATGGTCTTTTCGTTCCTGTTCTTCAAGCAAACAGTGTTGACCAAGACCAGACGCCGCTTTCTGTGGCGTCTGATCGGGGTCAACACTATTTGCCAATGTCCGTTTTGGGGGAACCTAGGCATATATAGATTACTAATTCTATACTAAAACATACCTAAATTAAACGTATTTCCAGTTAAGCAAACATAGCAGCAAATGAGCTCAGTCCAGATTTTTTCCAGATAACCCTCTGACGTCACAACGACAGGAATAGCACGGCTATTAGTAATAACGTGGATATCTTACAAACACTATTTGTGCGGTTCAACTTTTATTGGCCAGCGATGATCACGTGGAAAAAAGCAATATAACCCAGATTCAAACAAACGTCCCAAAATGAGTGCATGCACATGATTGTTTGTTTGATTGATTTGAGGTTTAACGTCCCCGTCAACAGTGTAAAGTTCATTTTGGAGACGTTGCTTCCAATTTTGTGGGACTTTTACCTGACATTGAGATGAAATGACATGTGCGGGCCGGATTCAGCTCTGCGTGGAAGCATCATGCAACCCATATATTTCTTCAAGCCCCTATGGGCGGGGTCCGTGAAACTTTGTCTATTTCGCACGTACGACCAGTGAAGACGGTTTATAACCAAAATAAATCTAAATATATCACATTCAGGCAAGTTCAATGACTACCACACAACATCACATCATCGCAAGCCAAGGGTACTAAGTCCACAAGGTTGCGGATGCACGGAACGTAGTGGACCTAGTACCAGATGATAACACCATTATTGTATAGTAGATCGAAAAGAGACCCTTCACGGTGATAAACTCACATCGGCTCAAACTGCCCACGCAGGCGACTCTAATGAATACACACACTGGAACTTTACTGAATAGTACTACAAAACCATATTCCATACTGCATCACTGAAACACAACTGTGTTATTTTGATCCCCTTAAACGTCACTTATATATAGTGAAATGTGGGTTTACAGGGGTAAACCACGATTTTTTCTTACTTCTGCCCCAAACATAGATTGTGGGTACTCATTATACCGTGTCGCAGACGCGGTTCTAACGAGTTCCCACAATCTATGTTTTAAGCAGAAAAATGAAATATAGAAGAATTTTTATCCAGAAATTTTCATTTTGTGGTGGTAAAATTTTCAATGTACATGTATTTGAATAGGTGTGTTTTTGTAATGGTATCCTCAATTTTGCCTCCTTTTCTGACACTATTATCAACCCTACGTGGGTCGCACTACCCCTGTCTAGAACAAATGTCCAGAGTCCCAAAGCATTACGTGAACATGTCCGTGAAATGAACACCCCTAAATCCCACTTTATATAGAGAAAACTGGGGTTTACGGGGTATACATTATTTTTCTTATTTCTGCTACCAGACATAGCTTGTGGGTACTCGTTAGAACCGCCTCTATGAGGCGGTTCTAACAAGCACCCACAACCTATATTTTCAGTATAAATAAGAAAAAATATCACGGAGTTTCATCAGAGTAAAGCCATTTTGGAGATGTGAAAAATGCACTGACACACTGGTGAGTTATCATAATGCATTACGAAAACACGCCTATGCAAATACATTGTACACTTTACCTACGGAAAAACGAAACATTAAAGATGAAAATTTGTGATATTTTTCTTATTTCTGTTCAAAATATAGAAAGGGGGTACTTGTTAGAACCGCCTCATCGAGGCGGTTCTAACGAGTACCCACAATCTATATTTTAGAGCAGAAGTAAGATAACGTTTACCCCTGTAAACCCCAGTTTTACTATATGAGTGGGGTTCAAGGGGGTCAGAATTATATAGGTGTGTTTTCGTGATGGGTGCTCGAGACAATGAAGTGAATCAACGTTGAAACAGTGAACGTTGACAGCCAGCTGGGTCTTTATTTGTTTCAATTAAGATTTAACGTCCCTGTCAACATTATTTAGGTAATTTTGTAGATGTTGCTTCCTATTTTGTGGGACTTTTACGCAACAATGAGATGAAATGACATCTCAAGCCTTGCCGCCCAATGAAACCAATTGGGTTTATATGCATGGACGGGTCGACTCGCACCACTTTGCCTGGGCAGACTTAGACCTTCTAAGCGGTTTACCAGTACTCATGTACGGTCGGGTTCAGCTCTCCGCGGAAGCATCATGCAGCACAGTTTACTTGTCCAAGGCCCGATGGATGGGGGCCAGCCAGATGGGTGTCATACAAGATATCTGCAGGGCGAGTCTTACCTGTCCTTTGGATACAGCTGCAATTACAACTGCTGCAATCTCTACTATCAGTATGAGTAGCAGGAATATGGCATACTGAAAAATAGAAAAAATATATTGTCTTTATATACATGGAAAAAGATATAAAGCAAGAGGACAATGGTGGTCCTATATCGCTCACCTGAGATAATATATTAAAAGTTTCAGGAAGTTCTAATCAATACTGACGTTTTATACTGAAACAGGTATTTTCAGCATTCAAGGGGACGTAACTCTATTAGAGATAGGCAGACATCACCAGTCTTCAAACTCATCAGAACTTTCAATTCCAACCTATTTATATGAAATTTTCATGAAGATTCGATCAAAACTAAAGGACTTATGGTGATGAAAAGGTACAAAATAGGCATTTTCAGCAAAGAAGGGGACTTAACTCTATGGGTAATGTGTCAACAATGTTAGTATGCAAACACATTCTAGCTTTTATCTCTAACTTACTTCTATGAAATTTCAGGAAGATCCGTTGAAAACTTAGTGACTTATGATGATGACAATGTCAAAATGGGCATTTTTAGCAATCAAAGAGACACAACTCTATAATAAATAAGCTAACCTCACCAAGTTTTGAACTCATCCGAGCTTTTACTTACATGTAAGTTTCGAGAAGATTCGATCATAACTGAAGAGGCTACGGTGATGACAAGGTCACAAACAGGCATTTTATGAAAACATACCGACGTAATTCTATGATAAATAAGCCGACCTCACCGGTTTTTTAACTCGTTCGAGCTTTAACCCTGACTTGCTTATATGTAAGTTTCAAGAAGATCCGATCAAAACTGAAGGGGCTACGGTGATCACAGATAAAAAAAAAAGTAGGGGACATAAATCTGTGACTAATAGACCGACATCTCTAGTTTTCGAATTCATCCTAGCTTTTATCCCTGACTTACTTGTTTGTCATTTTCAAGAAGACATGAAGAAAACTAAATGAGTTACGGTGATGACAAGGTCAAAAATAGGCATTTTCTGCAATCAAAGGGACGTAACTCTATGATTAATAGACTGACCATATCAGTTTTAGAACTCACCCAAACTTTTATCCCTGACTTACTTACAAATAAGTTTCTAGAAGATCCGATTGAAACTGAAGGGGATACGGTGATGACAAGGTAAAAAAAAAAAATATGCATTTTCTGAAATCAAGGGAGGGTCGTAACTCTCTGAAATACAGGTCGACCTCACCAATTTTTAAACTCTGCTCTGAGGTTTTACCCTTACTTATTTACATGTAAGTTTCAAGAAGATCCAATGGAAACTGAAGGGGCTACAGTGATGACAAGGTCAAAAATAGGCTTTTTCAGCTATCAAGGGGACGTTACTCTATGATAGATAGGCCGACCTCGCCAGTTTTCGAACTCATCCAAGCTTTTATCCCTGACTTTTTTGTATGTTTCAAGAAGATCCGATCAAAACTGAAGGGGCTACGGTGATGACAAGGTCAAAAATAAGCATTTTCAGCAAAAAAGGGACATAACTCCATGCGTTATCGACCGACATCACTAGTTTTTGAACTTATCCGAGCTTTTAACCATGCCTTACTTGTATGTAAGTTTCAGGAAGATCAGATCAAAACGGAAGGGGCTACGGTGATGACAAGGTCACAAATAGGCATTTTCAACAATCAAGGGGACGTGACTCTATGATTAATGGGCCGACTTGGCTGGTTTTCGAACTCATCTGAGTTTCTATCCCCAACCACCTTACATATAAGTTTCAGAAACATCTGATCAAAACTGAAGGCCCGACGGTGGTGACAATCATTTTCCCATTGTAAGTCTAATGGACCTTGTGGTTGCCATAGCAACCACAGTTTTCGTTCGATTTCGAAAAAAAAAACACTTATGTCATCGTTGCGCCACCAGAGGCATGCTACAGATTAGAAATGGTTGAGATAACCCTGCAGAGATATAACTTGTCAAAGGTGTGGACGGACGGACCTCGGACAGACGGACGGCGGACGACCCACTATACTATAAGCTCCTCTGGAGCTTTGGCCCAGGTGACCTAAAATGTGGTCTCTTAATTACACACTTGATTTGTATAAGAACTGTAACCTCGTTTTCCATTTAACAATGACCTAGTTTTTTTATCCAAAATAAACCATACTCAAACTTGAATGAGAACCATCAAGATAAATAAAGATTCTGGATAAGTTTCGTGAAGACTGAAGCAAAACTAAGGACAGATACTTTAATGAAATTTGACCAAATTACCTAAGTGATCAATATTTGAACTTAACCGAGATATCATCAAGACATTTTTTTTGCCAGAGAGTCAATAAAGTTTTAAAGAACTCTGTTCTATAGAGATGACATGAGCATATTCGAATTTGACAGAGGTATTATCAAGACAAGCATTTAAGTTAAGTTTCATGAAGATTGAAGCAAAACTATGGCTTCTAAAGGGTGAACAAGGGTTTAAAGATATCTGACCTAGTTAGCTTTTTTGACCTGACATGACCTATTATAAGTTGACGAAAATATCAAGACAAACATTTTGATTAAGTTTCATGAAAACTGAAGCAAAACTATGAGTATCCATCTATCAAACTCTCTCTCTCTCTCTCTCTCTC
>CAUZLF010000306.1:157759-172206 GCA_963580285.1 Lucinisca nassula | reverse complement strand
GCTATGCTCGTTATGAAACAGTTTCACCAGAAAAATGTTAAGACAAGAGACAAGAAAGGCGCCATTTTTATTAATTGCACATCGTACACGTAATGGTTGCCTTCTCTCTGTTTTCTAGTGGCCTTGTCTGTATGCTAGGCATGTTGGAAATTTTCTGTAGAATACAATGTAACCTCCATTAAACAGCCACCCTGGGAAAACTCCAAAACTGGCTGTTTAAGGGATGTGGCTGTTCAGCAGGTGGAAATGTCTGGGATCATGTAGGGATTATCGACATACAGTAGAACTTCGATGGCTCGAACACCGATGGCTCGTTCACCATGGATGCGTAGAATCCATTCTTGAGTCCCTAGCGAAACCCTCTACATAAGAAATAGTGGGGGATAATTAAGGAGATTTTAGTCTTTTATCTTGCAAATGTATGCTGTGTGTACTCATTAGAATCGCCTCGATGAGGCGATTCTAATGAGTACACACAGCATACATTTTCATTATAGAACACCGGGAAGATGTCTAAAAGTATCTTGTTATGCCTCCTGACAGTAACCCACAGTGGCTCGAACTACCCCTGTCTCGAACAGATTTTTGAGGTAACAAAGGTGTTCGAGCCATTGAAGTTCTACTGTATATAAAATGGTGATTACTGAAGACAGCTCAACATGTATGTACTAAAGGAAAAATGAACGATGAAGAGTTGTCATCTGAAATCTATCCATCATTTATGCTTATAATAGAGATATCACAATGGCAATTATGGGAAAAATAAATTTTGAAATAAATACATACATCAGAAGAGAAATTCCTATTTTTACATCTGATTTTTCTTTTGCTGGCTGTTTAATAGAGGGAATTAAGATTGGGTGAGGTTGCTGCTGGCTAGAGGAGAGAGGTGGCTGCTGAGCAGAGATGAAATATATAGTAAAATGACATGATAGGAATTATTGTGGCTGCTGAAGGGAGGTGGCTGCTTAACAGAGGTGACCTTTAGAGGAGGTTTTACTGTAGCCGTAAAATTGTATTAAACATTTTAATGATTTTTGTCAAGAAAAGAATAGAGGGAAATCCAGCTATTTAGACCACCTTAAATTAAGACTAATTCTGCTTTAAAAAGCTTATTTCGCAGGCTGCACTTACTCTTTCATTGTGTTTTCTGCTCGCACTGTCCTCTGGTCAGGGACCACCCTTGGGACTGTTCAATAGTGTTCTTGAAGACCACTTTTGAACCGTCCCAAAAGTGGTCTTTATTTAGGAATATTACTGTTATAGCTCACTGAAATTTTAGAGAGCTACATGAACCGGCCCCGATAGCTCAGTTGGTAGAGTGTCCGCTCCGGGGAACGGGAGGTCACGGGTTCGATCCCGGGCCGCGACATACCAAAGTCGTTAAAAATGGTACTCGCTTGGCACTCAGATTTACGGGGTAGAGCTAGGACTGGTCGACCCAGTGTCAGGATAATGTGACTGGGTGTGGTATCATGTATTGTGTCTGGGACATGATACTTCAGTGATAGACTTGCCCAAGTCTCTACATTTACATTTTTTTTATTTTTTATTTGAAAGCCCCTTTAAACAAAAATTATGTAAAAGTCTCTTTAGTCTTCATCTGTGAATGTAGGTTAATTTCACAATTTTCATAAAAGACGGTATTGCTACTTCATTTACAATGTATTTAGTTTTTATTTTTGTAAACAATTATTTTTACCATGGACACCTAATTAACAGACTTGGGCAAGTCTACTTCAGTGAGGCAGTACTATAAAAATGTGAGCATTGAGCTGCCTGTTGCGACCAGACACCGTCGTGATATGACTGAAAAATTGTTGAAAGCGACGCTAAACCCGAATTCACACACACACACACACACACACACACACACACACACACACAGAGAGAGGTACATGTATATACACGATACATAAAAAAGGGCGATTTTCTTTTGTGGTTCAGTATATTGTTCATGTTTATATATTCATCAAGGCTTGTTTTTCTGCTTCTATGTAAACAGAACTGGAACGAGGATGCATTCTCGATAAATAATTAGTGACCCTGATGACAGACACAAGTGAAAACACACACAGACACGCGTAAAACAATTTACAAGCCATTCAGGACGGCCCTCGCCCATAGGGGCTTGACGAAATAGGTTGCCTGCATGATGCTTCAATGTAGAGCTGAATCCGACCGCACACGAGTACTGGTAAACCGCTTAGAGGATCTAAGCCTGCCCAGGCAAAGTGGTGCGAGTTGGACTGTCCATGCTTATAATCCCTATTGGTTTCATTGGACGACAGGGCTTGAGATGTTATTTCATCTCAATGTCGGGTACAAGTCCCACGAAATTGGAAGCAATGTCTCCAAAATGACCTATACTGTGTTGACGGGGACGTTAAACCTCAAATCAAAACAAACAAACTGTCATTCAGGCGAGTCTTTCTTAGGAATATCTTTTTCAAAAGGAAATGCTCTGCTTCTTGGGTTCTACCCTTAAAGGAAACAAATGCCCCCAATGAGCCAATTCTCTACTTTTAAGGTTGACTCCTGATTTTTAAAGGCCCGTTTACACTTTCATTTATTGGGTAACTTTCGTGTATGATAAAACATTGGCCAAATATATTGGACGATGCTTTGTTTACAGTCATAGCTTCCAAGAATACTGCATTCTGATTGCTCTTTCATGTAAAAACGTTTTGAAACCCCAAAACGGGTACCCGTGCAAACAGTGCAGGCCCAGATCAGACGCCGGTGTACACCATTTGCCAAAAGTTAAGCTATTTTCCAAATACATTTTTAAGGCAGCACAAACGGTCACCCTTATATTTCCAAAATGGACTCCTGTCATATATAAGGAGGAAGATTCCATTTGGTACAAAAAGGGTTAAGGGATGGTAATCACGAAGCCATGTATATTGCCTCCCTTGTAAAGGTTACGGACGACAGTACCCAGCAGGCACAAGACGTTGACTCATTGTTGAATCAACGTTGATTCAACGTTGAGTGCCTGCTGGGTATGTCTGACAAGCGTACCGATCCACCTTAAGACAAAAGTGCACATACATCTTGTAACAGCTCATTGCAGAAGATATATCATCGACGTCAATGGCTGTTGTGTTAGTTATGCTTGGTTGAAAGACAAAGAAAACAAAAAAATAGTCAAAACAGGATATTTACTCGGAAAAAGTAAACAAATCACGTCCATTCATTCATTCATTCATTCATGTCGTGAGTTCATTTGTTCGTTCCTTCGTTAGTTTTTTAGTTAGTTCCTGCCTTCTTTCTTTCTTTCTTTCCTTCCTTCCTTCCTTCCCTCCTCCTTCCTTCCTTTTTTCCTTCCTTCAGTAATACTGTGTGTGTTTGAGTTATACAGAAACGGTTTCTCGGTTTAAATACTCATTTGTTTGTTTGTTTGATTTGAGGTTTAACGTCCCCGTCAACACTGTAAAGGTCATTTTGAAGACGTTGCTTCCAATTTTGTGGGACTTTTACCCGACATTGAGATGAAATGACATCAAGCCCTGTCGCCCAATGAAACCAATAGGTTTTATTAGCATGGACGGTCCGCCCCGCACCGCGGTTCCTGGACAGGCTTAGATCCTCTAAGCGGTTTACCAGTACTAGTGTGCGGGCCGGATTCAGCTCTGCGTGGAAGCATCATGCAGCCCATATATTTCTTCAAGCCCCTGTGGGCGGGGGCTTTTAAATACTCATCCAAAAGTCCGGAGATTCCCGGAATCGAACAAACGACACCTGGATCACGAGCCGAGTGATCACTACGAAAGCTTCGAATAACAAAAGATCTAACACAAAGGACTGGACTGCTCCAGATGCAGACAAAGAAAGAAAGAAAGAAAGAAAGAAAAAAGTTCTAATAATAAGAGATCGATCACATAGAACTGGGCTTTTTCCGATACAGTTACAAAAGAAAGAAATAAAGAAAAATATAGACAGAAAGAAGAAAAAAAAAGTTTTAACAATAACAGATCGATCACAAAGGAGTGGACTTTTCCAGATGCAGATAACAAAAGAAAGAAAGAAAGAAAGAAAGAAAGAAAGAAAGAAAGAGAGAAAGAAAGAAAGAAAGAAAAGCTTTAGACCCAGGAAGGCAATTGTGTTGTGATGTCTTTTCCTTAATTAAAAGTCAATTTTGATTTCCCCACTCGAGGAAGAATATGGCCAAGTCATGACGGACAAGAACAGCTACAGTGTAACTACAATGTCTCGAACACTGATGTCTCATTTACCATGGCTGAGTCGAACTCGCCATTGAGTCCCCGGGGAGTTCTTCCGAAAGCTGTAAGTCACAAAGGTTTTAGATGTAATTAAGGTTTTTTTTTCTTATCATTTTGATAACACACCCGTGCGACATAGGGCATATTTGCACATTTCCAAAAAATGTCCACATTTTTCTGATGAAAATCCTGACTTTTTTGTCTTATTTATACAACAAATATAGGTTGTGGGTGCTTGTTAGAACCGCCTCATTGAGGCGGTTCTAACGAGTACCCACAACCTATGTCTTGGAAATAAGAAAAATAATGTATATCCCCCCGTTTTCACTATATAAAATGTGGTTTATGGGGCTGTTCATTACACGGACTTGTTAACGTGAAGTTTAGCTTTTGGTATGTGGGGTGGTTAGGCGAGCCAAAAGTGACGTGTATCTTGCATCACTGGGGCGTCCAACTGATATTGGCTTACAGTTGGACAAGGCCTGCTGTCCTTCCGCAGATGTGGGTCAGCTGGATGTGGTTCAGCTTGATAAGGCACAGCTTGATGTAGTTCAGCTTGGTGTTGCTCAGCTTGATGTGGTTCAGCTTGCTGAGGGTCAGCTTGGCGTGACTCAGCTTCATGTGGCTCAGCTTGATGTGGCTAATTTTGGTGTTGCTCAGCTTGATGTGGGTCAGCTTGATGTGGGTCAGCTTGATGTGGTTCAGCTTGATGTGGTCCAGGTTCAGCTTGATGTGGGTCAGCTTGGCGTGACTCAGCAGCTTCATGTGGGTCAGCTTGATGTGGGTAATTTTGATGTTGTTCAGCTTGATGTTGTTCAGCACGACGTGGTACAGCACGACGTGATTCAGCTTGATGTGGGTCAGCTTAATGTAGGTCAGCTTGATATGGCAAATTTTGATGTTGTTTAGCTTGATGTGGTTCAGCACGACGTGGTTCAGCTTGATGTGGATCAGCTTGATGTTATTTAGCTTGATATTGTTCAGCTTCATGTGGGTCAGCTTGATATGGCAAATTTTGATGTTGTTTAGCTTGATGTGGTTCAGCACGACGTGGTTCAGCTTGATGTGGATCAGCTTGATGTTATTTAGCTTGATATTGTTCAGCTTGATGTGGGTCAGCTTTATGTGGTTTAGCTTGATATGGTTCAGCTTGGCAGGACTCAGCTTGATGTGCGTCTGCTCGATGTGGCTAATTCTGATGCGGATCAGTCTGATGTTGATCATTTTGAGGTGGATCAGCTTGATTTGGATACAGTTGCTGTGGATAAACTTGATCTTGGTCAGTTTCATGTGGGTCAGCTTCATGCGAGTCAACTTGATCTAATTAATTGGACCCCGTCAAGCGATTTTGGTATTTATCGCCTCTGCGAGCAGCGAAGGTTCAGGCGAGCCTGCGCATCCGCGCAGTCTCGCCAGAACCTTCGCTACTCGCTCATACAAGCAGTGAATCAAGAGGAACCTTCAGACAGAAAGCCATATCCCTGGCCCCGCTGAATGGATGGGCATGCGCAGTTAAAATTTGTCATGACGGAATGCTCGAAGACACAAATTCGCTTGGCGGGGCTCAATTAGTCTTGATATGGAGCATCTTGTTCTGGATCAACGTCTTTGGTTTCTTGCAAATGTTAATGCATGAGACAAATTAAGTGGCATCAACATTCAAAATGGAATAACTAGAGCCGGTGTTTATGAAGCACTATGCACCCGTCACAACTTTCTGACCCTAACACTGCTTGTCCCTAAAAGTTTTTTTTTTTTTAGATTTCTTGCTCACATGGTTGAAATGTTGCAATTTTCACAGGGGCACAACTCTAGAAAAAGTCGGATCTTTTTAAAAGGTTACTCAGGTCATCTACCCATCACAATAAGTTCCAAGCTCATGTAGAGTGGTTGCTATAGCAATAAAAAACATCAGGTGAAAACTTCATTGTTGATTAAATTTTATCCAGTGTGTGGTCAGAAAACGTACAAAGATAACACACATATTTGTAACTACCAGGTAGAGGAAACGGAAATGAAAAAATAAAATAAAATAAAACAATAAAAAAGAATCTCCTCAGAAACCATAGAATGCTCTACCCTTATAAAATTTGGCTCCTCAGAAACCATACGCTACATGAATCTGAGACTATAGAAATATAACCAGCCGAAGACTGAGGGAGGAACTTATTATTATAGGATGGATGGACATTTGTCATGTGCTATATGGTGTCAGCACATTCAAATGACACCTCCTCTGAAGCCACTGGGTCGAATGGGTTCAAATTTCATCTGAAGCGTCCTTGGGCTGAGGGAGGCCTCGGTTGGATAAAACACATAGCTTCCAGTGAGCGGTGCCCACCTGAGCTCTGGTGAGCATAGTGGCCCGCCTGAGCTCTGGTGAGCATAGTGGTCCATGGGCCTGTTTGCAGGAAATTTGATTTTACGCTTCTTAAGTAACCAGAAAGAAGGAAAGAATTAATGAAATGAAACGACTCTCAAAAACGTGTCAGTTTTATAATACACATCTTACTCCAATTACACAGAAAACTAATAAATGTCGTACTTACTGCAGGATTATCTGGAATTTCGGACATCTTTTGCTGGAATACCACAGAGATGCTTGTATTTTCTTCCTTTACTGAACATACATTCGATTGTTAAATGTCATTGTAAAATCAGGACTGTGCGCTTCTTCTTATGTTCTTTTTATGGCTGGAAACCCCTGTTGCAAAACCCTGGAGCATATATTAGTTAGCAACATCAACAAGCACCTGGCCCTTGAGAGCATTCTTGCTGACTGTCAACATGGTTTCAGAAGTCAGAGGTCTTGCGAAACTCAATTAGCTCAATTTTACCATGATATAGTGAGCAATCTTGATAGGGCCATAAACCGTGCCACGATCATCATGGACTTCGCCAAGGCCCTCGACAACGTACCTCAAGGAAGGCTATTGTATAAATTGGGCTACTATGGGATAAGAGGATCTACACATAGGTGGATTAGCTCATGGCTCTCTGGGCGCTCACAACTGATTCAATACCCCTGTTTTATCTGGGGTCCCCCAAGGTTCGGTCCTTGGGACGGTCCCTTTCTTGGTATCCATTACTGATCTCCCTGGTAATATCAGGTCATCTGTCCGTTTATTTGCTGATGATTGTATCCTGATTGTATAAGAACATATATTCTCCTTCTGACTGTCTTATTTTTCAAGATGGCCCGTATCGACTAGCTCAGTGTGAGGTCGACTGGCAGATGAAGTTCAATGTGGCCCAATACCATTCAATGAGGGTGTCAAGACACCCTCCGGACAAGCAAATTAAGTTTGATTATACACTAGATAAGCAACTTTTGGAGCAGATTAAACCCGCCAAATATCTTGGTATCACCATCACTGACGATCCTGATTAGGGTCAACACATTTCAGAGATAATATCGAAAGCAACTAGGACTTTAGGATTTCTTAGACGTAACTTTGTCTTTGCACCAAGGCAGACAGAGGATGTTGCACATAAAACATTGGTGCGCCCTCAACTTGAATATGCAACACCCATTTGGCATCCCTATGTTAAAACTCAGATTCAGCCAGTGGAGAAGGTGCAGATTACAGCTGCTTGATGGACCTGCTGACGACGGCGAAATAGAAGAAGGATCGGTGATGTGCTTAACGATCTAGAATGGCTAACCCCAGAGGCCCTTCGTTGGCAGTCATATTTATCGTTCTTTTATAAAATACACTCTGGTACAGTGTCTATTAATAAAGACAGGCCAACCTCGCCAGTTTTTGAACTCAGCCAAGCTGTTATCCTCAACCTACTTATGTGTTAGTTTAAGGAAGATCTTAATAAAGGTAAAAAACTTATGGTGATGACGAGTCCCAAAATAGACATATTCAGCAATAAAGGGACATAACTCTATGATAGATATGTCAACCTCGCCAGTTTTCGAACTAATCCAAACTGTTATCCTGAGCCTTCTAATGTGTTGGTTTCGGGAAGATCCAATAAAAGGTAAAGTACTTAAGGTGATGACAATGTCAAAAATAGGCATTTTCAGCAATCAAAGTGACATAACTCTATGGCAGACAGGCCAACCTCGTCAGTTTTCTGACAAATCCAAGATGTTACCCCAATCTACTTATATGTTAGTTTCTAGTATATCCGATTAAAGCTAAAGCTAAATGACTTACTACTATCCTGAGGCTTTAGATCCAGATGAACTAAACAGTCCAAATTTACAAAAGCCATGCGCATCCATAAAGTCTAACCAGAGACTTCCCTTGCTGCATGAAGGAGCATTGGGCCCTTAGCTATCCTTAGAGCGCAGGCTGATCTGAGTCTTCGTTGGGCGCACATGTCTTATTGTAGGTTTTGTCGTGCGCTGGTTCATTATATTAATTAAATTTCGGGGCTCTAACTGTAATTGCTGTTGAGATATTTTACTGACAGATAAAAATGTCCAAATCTACAAAAGGCTTTAACGCAAGAAGTTTTTATTTTTATTTTTTTCAAAGTTATCAGGCAATTTTACGGAACCCGGGAAGGGACATGATTTTTTATTTTTATTATGTTGTGCGAACAAGATAATATCTTGAGCGGACAAGATATTATCTTGTTCGGACAACATATTATCTTGTGCGGACAAGATATTATCTTGTGCGGACAAGATATGATCTTGTTCGCACAACATAATATCCTGTGCGCACAAGATATTATCTTGTTCGCACAACATACTATCTTGTTTGCACAACATAGAACTTGGGAAGTTGTGCGGACAAGATATTATCTTGTGCGGACAAGATATAATCTTGTGCGGACAAGATAATATCTTGTGCGCACAAGATCTATGTTGTGCAGACAAGATATTATCTTGTGCGGATAAGATAATATCTTGTTCGCACAACTTAATATCTTGTGCGGACAAGATAATATCTTGTCTGCACAAGATAATATGTTGTCCGCACAAGATAATATGTTGTCCGCACAAGATAATATCTTGTGCGCACAAGATAATATATTGTCCGCACACGATATTATCTTGTGCGCACAACATGTAAAATAAAAAAAAAAATCATGTCCCTTCCCGGGTTCCGTAATACTGAGTTTTTTTTTTAATTTATTCAAAGTTATCAGGCAATTTACTAATCATTACCAATAGGCTCTAGCTTTAATAGTTTCTAAGATATTTTACTGACAAGGTATAATGTCCAAATTTAAGTTCGAAGGGCCATACCTCGTGAACTATTTATCAAGGTCATCCATTCACCACTACCATTCTTTTATCCACGGTTGAGCTGTGGGTTAATTGTATCGATTCCTGATCATTGCCTCTACTTCTAATTTAATCTGTTCATCACTGCAAATATTTTGTCCCCAACTTCGATGGAGGGGCATATTGCTTCTGAGACATTCGTGCGTGCGTGCGTGCGTGCGTGCGAGCGAGCGAGCGTGCGTCCGTCCGTCCGTCCGACCGCCCGTTACGTATTTTTTCATGCATTGCTTAATTTCTGAACCGTGCATGCTAGGGACTTGAAATTTCATATATATTCCCTTTTCCGAGATATGGCCCTTTGGAAAAATATGGATGAATTCTTGCTCGCAAAATATCTAACAAGTTGGCTTCCTTCAAAAAAGGAATCCAATACGTGGGCTGATAATTTTTCTAAACTTTGGGTTTTGGATTATTTTTAAAACACATAAGATCATCAGTTCACCAGCAGTTTATTTGTAGAACAAGTAAATAAATACAAAAATATTGAAACTATTTGTTGTCTAAAGTATTTTAATTGTCTGCAATTAAAAGAAAAACAAAGCATTTTTAGAATAGCTTATTGGTAATCTTATTTAGCAATAATAATCACATTGTTACAAAATCAATAATAAAGCATGTTTCGGTGAGAGATGTGCAGACATATACAATTTAAAAATGTTTTAGAAGTTGCTTCTAGATAATTCTTTAAACTGAATGACTTATTACATGCGAAGGTATTTTGATTTGATTTTAATGTTATAGACTAGATTTTGTCTTTACACAAAAGTATCTTTAGGCTAGATTTAACGTAATGTAAGTACTTATCAAAACTGGATCTGCCACGAAAAATGATTCACTTAAGTGGTTATAATAATGGCGGATAGGATTCTGGCGAAGATTAATATAAAAAATAGCCACCATTTTTTTCTGTAATTTATGAATAAAAAAACACAAACAAATGACAGGAATATCTGCACATTATAAAATGCTAAAACTTGCTTAAATCAATGAAAACATTTCAATCGTTTAAACATTCATGTATTCGAAAGTGTTTCAAATTAAACTTAACTGCTCTGTACCGTTCAGTCCATTATATGACTTATTTTGTGCATCGTTTGAGAGCTGTTTCAAAGTCTGACTTAGGCTAAACTAATGTAAATGTTTATTTTACGTCAGTTTTCCTATGTGGTTGAATAGTCTCAATGTATTAGTAGTATTAGTACCTACGAATTCCCAAACCTTTTCTGCCCATTGCTAAATGAATACTACATGTATCCAGCTTCAATCGCCATTTGTCTTTTACATTATATTTATATACAGACGTCTCAAATCCGAAGATTTGGTTTCATATTTACCAAAAGCGTAGAACGGCGTCTCGGGTTAGAAGTCTTAGTTACATGTTTTACCTAAAGTTTTACATACAGTTACATGTTTTATTTACCCAAAGAAGTAGAAAGCTACACAGACTTCTATTTTAAAAACGGACGATTGTAGTTGATGGCTGATTACGTGATTTGTCCGAGCGCTACTGTAGGTCAATGAATATACGTCACCGAATTGTAAAGCTGTCTGATGGTTTCTCTTCGTTTGTTTATATAGAAGCCTCCGTGGTCGAGTGGTTACGCTTCTCGCCTTGTAAACCAGGGGTCGCAGGTTCGATCCCGGGCTTCTCCAGACTTTCGGATGAGTCTATAAACCGAGGTCCCGTCTCCGTATGACCTTAGCTGTTGGTGGGACGTAAAACTGAAACACTCACTCACTCACTCGTTTGTTTATAGAAAATTACTCTGCAACACCGACAGGGATAAGAATCCAAATACCTACATGAATCTACTTTCACCTAATATGTAAATCATCGTAATAAATGCAGCTTATAATAAAGGAATGAAGTTTAACCGCATTCTGCTTTTTCTGATCGGTTTTATGCAGACCTTGTATTTGTCTGAAAAACAAAACGTTAATTCCTTGACATTCCCATCACGTTACAAAGTTAAAGTAATATACACCCCTGCAAACATTACTTTATTGAGAGAAAATGTGGAGTGGGCAAGGGGTATTATTCCTCAAAACATTACGATAATACACCTGTGCGACACAGTGCATTCTTTCTTATTTATATTGCAAACATTGGTTGTGGGCACTCGTTAGGTCCACCTCTGCTAGGCGATTCTTACACACAACCTATGTCTTGGAGCAGAAATAAGAAAATAATTTGTACCCCTATAACCCCAGTTTTCTCTATATAAAGTGGGTTTGATGGAGTGTTCATTTCACGGACTTTTCATTTTTGTTATAGTGCGTACATTACACTAACACCCTTGCAGTGAGCACT
The DNA here is from genome assembly GCA_963580285.1 of Lucinisca nassula. Lineage (NCBI taxonomy): Eukaryota > Metazoa > Mollusca > Bivalvia > Lucinida > Lucinidae > Lucinisca > Lucinisca nassula. Next base: position 160,418 of record CAUZLF010000306.1, on the reverse strand, counting down.
GCTGTTAAGTAGAAGAGAAGGCAATGATTTATATAATAAAAAGTGGGGATTGCAGAGATAAGGATTAGTATTGTAACTCTACTAAAAAGAAAGTTTAGAATGGCTTCACTGAGGCGGTTCTAGCGGACCTCCAATGATCGAGAATAAGGCAAAGAAGACGAATTCTAAAACATGCCACTACATGTAGTTTTAAACCTGTATCAGAAATGTAAAGATTCAACACCTGTTTTTGGGTCGATTGTTTTACAATCGACCCAAAGTTACTAAGAGGCAAATCAAAAAATAATGCTGTTGCCCACGTGACAATCACTGATTTGGGGAAACCAATATTATCATTATAAATAGAAAATGTCGCGCTATTTTTGTCGATGTTACATGTAAGTCAGAGCTATCTATAGAGTCTGGTAAGGACCGTGTGCTGGGTTCCGCAAACACTGAATACCCAGATCAGAATGTGGCGCGGAATGTGGCGTCTGCTCAGCCGGCTGCTCAGGACTACACTGTTTGCTTAAATACTGGCATTTAAGGATCAAACGAAATAGGTCAGGCCAATGCCAGGCTGCCTCCGTCATGAAAGGAAAACAAAAACAGTATCTTAATATAGCCCGCGCTCTCACGCGACGACTTTCGGAAAATACTATTAATAAAATTGTTAGAAAGAAATGGACGTTTGCACATATGTATGCTAAGCCGACCAAAAAAAAAAAGACAATACAACGTTACTTTTCACACTTCTGCTTATAACATATCTAAGAACCTAGGAATATTTTAGAGCAAAACTTTTAAAGGTGGTATCGTTATTAGACATACAGCATAGGCCCAAATCGGAAAGACAGTACATCGCGTCTGATCAGGACCAGCACTGTTCGCCATACATACAGCAACATTTTCATTTTAGAACATGATTCAGGTCCGTACGCAGACTCTATAAAATGTGGGGAGGGTCCGAATTCCGGGTAATTTGCAGAATGTGAAATACTGCATGAATTTGAGATAATTTTCCAAATTAGGAGGGGTGGGTTGGGGTTGTCACTCCTGCGTACGGCCTGCATTAACAGGTAGAATGAACAAATTACTTTGTTTAAAAGCATTGCACTGAATCACTGTTATTCAGTAGCTGGGATGCAGTGGTGGGACTGAGCGAGAAAATGCCAGAGAGGAGAAACTATGGCAGTGTGGATCCTGATCAGCAGAAGCATTCGATGGATCTACACTGTTTGCAAAGGAGAAGTTGGATAAAATGTTATATTACATGCATAACAGAGAAATACTATGATTTCTACCAGACATAATCTTGGTATTTTCCTTTTTGCTGAGAAGAAATATTTCCTCTTAGCCGGAGAAATAAATCTGATTCTCTTTAGCTGGAACTACTTTATGTACAAGATACAAGATACCGCTTTTGCAGTAAAACCGTTATATTCAAATGCGGGAAAGTTTCAGTCTCGTCGACGTCATTCATGACGTAATTGCAATGGTGTCTGGGAAGACATCAACAGACGTTCAGAATGAGTGACGTTTGGGTCGGATGCAACTCTTAAACAAAAGAAAACATGGACATGCGTTTTATCACTGAAACACGTTGTTTCTTCTGTTTATGTTCAAAACTGTAGAAAGCGCTTTCAAAATGGCGGCCATCCAGTTTTTCTTCCACCCAGCTTCTGTAACACTACGCTGATTGAACCGTTAACATGAGCTGTAAACAGTCAACTGAACGGAAATTCAGACCCCAAATTCAAGATCCATTCGGTCCTTAAAGTCTATGGAAGTGCATGTAATATAGAGTATAGAGATTATTCATTTCTTCTATTTGAAATGTGGTATTAATAAACATCGGGGGGGGGGGGGGGAGGGGGGGGGGGGGGGGATAAAAATCCGTTATCGGATTGTTCTACATGTACCTCCCTCGGTATTTCAAACAGGAGATATACGTGTGTTGCATCCCTAAACGTCCGACATCCCTAAGTGTCCGACAAAATTTTAATTTCTCGTAAAATTGTTGGAAACGGTGGGAAATGTTCAATGATGACATTTTAAGGGAAAATTTCGAAAAATTTTTTTTTGGAAATATTCGAAATTTAACTTCAATTTTTTTCTTGTCGGACATTTCGGGGTGCCCCATGCATCCCTAAGTGTCCGCCATCCCTAAATGTCCGACAACATGAAAATTGGCTAAGAAAGCATTTTTATTGTTAATAATCAATCAATGATAAATAAAAAGACAAATTTAACGTTAAACCTATGTTAAAAATGTTCACCTTTGGAAATAAGCATTGCAATATATGGATCCGAATATACCGTCATCCTTAGATGTCCGCCAGCATGACAAGATCTTATTTTCTCGGGAAGATGTCCGAAACGGTGGAGAATGATCAATTGTGACATTTTAAGTGAAAACTTTGCTTTTTTTCTCGAAAATATTCGAAATTTAACTTCATTTTGTTTTTCTTGTCGGACACTTAGGGATGACCCATGCATCCCTAAGTGTCCGCCATCCCTAAGTGACGGACAACATGAAAATTGACTAAGAAAGCGTTTTTATTGTTAATAATCAATCAATGATAAATAAAAAGACAAATTCAACGTTAAACCTATGTTAAAAATGTTCACCTTTGGAAATAAGCATTGCAATATATGGATCCGAATATACCGGCATCCT